>VWYH01009570.1:47002-137002 GCA_013399365.1 Pampusana beccarii | reverse complement strand
TTGCCAACATAATTAAGGTGTATTATTTGTCAGGGAGGTCAACGGTGAACAAATGTCCTAGCAAAGTGAGACTGAAAGACAGGGAAGGAGCAGATAATGAAATTCAGGGATGACAAATGGCTTTGAGCCTGACACTGTGGCATCTGACAGAAAGAGACATCCAGCGAGTCTGAAACTTCTGCTTATGCTGTACCCTGTGCTGTTTCGTTTCAGCTTTTCCATCAAGAAACCCTCAGTATGGCACGTATAAGCTTTCCCTTAGACATAGTAAAAATGCTGATAAAAGATGAGAAAAGAGATGTTGCAAATGCAGACTTTAGTCTGTTCTTTATATTTTTTTTTCCCAACCGGAAGGGCCTTCTCTTCATTCACTGAACCCATCTTCATTAACCCTGTATTTTTTGGGGGGTTTCTCCCAAGTCCTCTGCCCCAGGGGGTACTGGTGAAGCAGAAGGTGCCCATGGAGAAGCAGGAGCAGCAAAGGTGGTTTTATTCCAGCTTGCAAAGGGAGCTCATCCTCAGCTCACATCCTCACCATCACCCTGCCTGCCTTCAAGTTGGTTTGTGGGCCCTGAAGTCTTTTCCCTGACATTGTTTTTCCATTTCTTGTTTCTCCTTTGTCTGTACAAAAGTAAGAATTGACAACTGTTTTTTCACCTGAAAAACCAGACTTGCAGACAATGGCAAGTGCCTTCTTTTGCCTACCAATGGCTGCTTCATCCCCTCTAAAACTGACTTCCAGCAGTATGTAAGCTAAGATGCACTTGCTCACATTGCTGGTTGTTATCTCTGTAATAAAGTGTTTATAAGAGGTGGCAGACTGATGCAACTGAATACCTTGTTTTTACTAAGCAATTATCTTAAAAACTTTTATATTCATGTATTAGAGATTGATGAGTAGAGGAAAATATTCCAAATGTTACTTTTGCCTTTCAATCAGAGGTCAACAAAGGTCACTAGTTGCTTTTATCAGATTTTCAACCCTGAAGTACTCCTTACCTGTATATTAAGGTTGATTATTTACTAAAACTACATTAATTTTGATTCTGAAAAACAGACGTGTTAGATCTGAGCCCGTCACTTCAGAGAAAATAGGGTCTTTTAAGGTCATTGATTCAAGTTTGGCCAAGGAAATATCCACACGTGCATTTTACAGGTTGGCTATGTATTGGCTCAGTGTGTGTGTGTGTGTGTGTGTGTATGTTACACTTTTCATGTGTAATCTTGAACTGATTCATGAGGTTTAGGGGCAAAATGCTCTCAGAGGAAAAATGGCCTTATATACACCCAATATAGCCGTCCCAACACCTTTTAAATAGACATGTAAAACAATATGGTTGGCAAAATAATATCATCTGACTACCACTTTTATGGCATTTTAAGGATGGTGAAATTACTTCAGTCAATTTTACCATACCACAGAAAATCAGAAGCAGTATTACAGGAGGCTGAAAATCTCCGTATCTATGAATGAGGGATGGATGATTAAGATAAAAGCACCTCTGCTATTGATCACAGGCCTCTCTCATCTATTAAAATAATAAAACTACATAACGCTGCAGCACTTAAAACTCAGCACGTGAGGAAGGTGACCGAATGCAAACACTGGTGGCTGTGTGTCCCCATGTGGCAGTGGGCTCCAGCTGCTGCCCATCCCTCGGTGCCAAAACCTGTCGGAGAGCACAGGCTCCCGTGCCCGGTGCAGACCTGGTTTAGCCCAAATCACAACCCGGCTATTCTAGCTGTTGCCTACTGAAACTCAGCGCTGGGCTCAGCAAGTCTTCACTGCACTAAACCCACATAACTTGCTGCATCAGGGTGACTCAACACGATAATCATCTGGATTTCCACGGGGATGGATTTTGGCAGTGTGTGTATGCAAGATATTTCCTTCAGCAGGATGTCCCCAAGAGGTGTTTAGGGTCATGGTCTCCCTTCAAGCTCTTTCAGTACCACATAAGAGATATTTACCACCTAGCAGCACTGGTTTCATACGTTTCTGAGGCTCTCTTACCCTCTTTTGCAGCACCGATGAGGGACCAAGACCAGAGTCCCGTGGCATCGAGAGCTCCCACTGACACGTTCCAGCACTGGGCTCAGGCGTGGCTGGTGGGTTTGTCTGCAAAGCTGTTAGAACCAACCAAACCTTCTGGTAACCAGAAACTGGTCTAGCAAAGCGCCATTCACAAACTATCAAAATATAGCCCTGTGTAAAATATTTTTATTACATATATTCATCTAGTTTTCTTAAGGAAAAAAAAAAAAAAAGACTTTTTTTCCAAGTGAAAATCATGGGGGTTTTAAGGCAAAAAGGGTGTCTTTTTGCTTGGCAGAGGGTGGAATATCCCAGTCATGCTGGAAAACCACTGTGTGCTGGCCTGATATTAGCCTGGATCCAATTAGAAACACTTTTCAGTTTTAACCCAGGTGGAATTGTACGATTATAGCAGCAAAAGCCTGTCCTTGAAAGGAAACGGAGAAAGTTGTTCTCTCTGAAGAAAGGAATAAAGGTCTGTTGAGTGCTCAACAAAAAAACCCTCACACAAAGCCAGAGAGCTGAGCACAGCTCCCAAACTGAAGATCAAAACTGAGTTTGTGCTTGATGGTTAGCACCAAGTACTGAGAAGTCATTTGTCCCTCCAGGAGGGTAGGAAGCACGCTGGTTTTCCACCAGAGAGAAAGCCAGCTTCTCCAGACCATGATGGTCTCTGTCCTTACAAAAATGTTCCACCTGAACACCTCTCCTCAATGTTTACCTGTACCCAAACCAACCTTGTAAGAGAAGCCCACCAGTTCAACAAGGTTCCTTCCAAGAACTCAGCCAGTTTGTACCAGTCTTCATAGGGAAACACCAGCAGCTGCTCAAAGCCACCCACCATCACAGTAAATGGTGAGGCCATGGACATTGTGCAACAGCCAAGTGCAAGAGCAGCACACACATAGTTTTATGTGTATACGTACAGCAGCAGATCCTCATGCAGGTCCCTGGCGATTCTGATAGCGCCAACAAGTAGGTGGCAATGACTTACTTCAACAGGTGCTTCAATCCTGCCAGATTTAAATGATTTCAGGAGAGATGCTTTCACAAATTGGGGTAAAAAGCCTAAAACTCTGTGCTGAGTACAAATCCTTCTGAATAAAAAAATATGCTCACACAAACATTAGAAAAAGTGCACTGCTCTAGGAAAGACCTTTCCGTATTCTGCTTCCAAGACACAAAGATGTTTTCATGACCATTCACAACTGTAAGGTTTATTTATTTAATGAAACTTATAGTTCCAACAACCATGGAACACATGAAGCAGCAGCACTGAGAAAGTTGCCAAGTGAGGCGACAGTTGTAACAAAATAAAGGGAGTTGGCAATAAGACACAGGAAAATGCTTGATTCTACTCTCTGGCTCCTAGTTCCTATTTTTGTCATACAGTATCAAAGAAGAAAAATATTTGGATATTTCTGCAACAGAATCCTACCATGTCCATGACCAAGACTTTCATGTGGTTACAGGATCCTATTTGCAGAATCTAATTTAGCAGATAGCTATAGTGGGACATTATTACATGGCATAAACTACAAACTGAACCAGGTTCTTTAGGGTTAAGAGCCGAGTGATCCAGATAACTTCTTTTTAATCGCTTGCTGTAAACTTTCTGAACTCTTTTCCTGACTGCCTTTTCCAGGTCATATTCAGAAGCAGATATACCAAAATACTCTACCATGTGTCTGACCCAAACACAGGGAGGACGGGAACCTTCACAAAAGAAAAAGGAAAGGAAAAGATAAAGAGAAAAATAAAAGTCTATCCTCAGAAGATACACAGACCCATAGTAGAAATGCAGGAGGCTGAGATAGTTTGGATAAATGCCTGAACTTCTGAAAGTTTAATCAAAACTAAACCAACCAATCCTCTTCCCCTTTTGAGATTTGCCCAGCAACAATTACAATCAGTTTTAAAAACCACAAGTACTTAATAAAAACTAGAATATTATAAATCTTCTGCCACATGAAGCTAATAAAAATAAATAATAATAATAAATTTTAATGTTTAAGGCACCCAGGCCCAAAGGCGCTACCTTGTATTTGTGTCTCAAGTCAATGACATTAATAGTTCTAGAAATATTTGAATAAATGCAGTTTTTGCAAAAGGGGTTTTTTTCCTATATACTAGGTTTTAGACTGATTATATTGACTGCAGTAGGACTTGTAATTAGATTAAGACATTATTCCATTTACAT
Source organism: Pampusana beccarii (assembly GCA_013399365.1). Classification (NCBI taxonomy): domain Eukaryota; kingdom Metazoa; phylum Chordata; class Aves; order Columbiformes; family Columbidae; genus Pampusana; species Pampusana beccarii. The sequence goes on along the minus strand of VWYH01009570.1, from coordinate 132,767 downwards.
GTTCATCTGACATTATTAAATCTCTATTTGTTGCTATCACAGATAATTTAGAAATATGAATGAATACTGTTGGCTGTATGGGCCACCATCAACCCCGTTTTTTCCAGTTCTATGTTAAAGTTCATAGCACTGATGGTGGCTCATACCAGCTCTTCAGCCTGGGCTGCCCCCAGCCAAACACTCCCAGACATCTCTTTTGGACCACAATAAGTCACTTATTTTGCTAGTCCTGGAAGTGATACTTTTCATTTCTCGCTGCCTCATCCCATCTAGTTTACATGTTTGTTTAACATTTATCTACATGTTCATTTAACACTGTGGTTGTTACCATCCCAAACCTAGCAGATATATAACATTTCTACATCATCTATGCACTACAGAAAAAAATCCATCTCTTAAGGGAAATGGTTTCGTTTTGCTGGCCTGTTTTTAGCAGAAGGAACAGAGGTAAAACAAAAATCATGACTTCAAAAAGTTTGGAGGTGATGGCTAACTGCAGTATGATTTCATTGCTGCGATCCCACAGGCAGCAGATTGTCCCTGAGCCCCAAGTCACAGCTCTTTTCTTTCTTCTATCCAAGAAAAATTCCCATGTAAATCTTCCAGTGGCTTTTCCCTGCATTAAGGATACATAAAAGCTAAGCAAAGACATTTATAATTGCTCCAGTTAATAAAAATAATGCACTATCAAGTGAGTGGTGCGTATTAACGCTCAGGAAATGCACTATTGTGCTTTTCATCCTCCGGGTCTGGGTCACACCACCCTAGTGAAAGTGGCAGATACTGTGTTTTCCCTTAGCATCGTTCTTTTGTCAAAACAAAAATTGGAAGCAAACACACAGGCAAAAGAATCCTATTTTGGGAATATGTTAGAGCACTTCTAGAAAACGCTGAAACCGTTTTCATAATCCTTCCACTTGTAAAGCCAAATACCTTAATTACCATGAGACCAACTAGCTACAGAGGGCTCAGAAAGAGCCATAAAAACATTTGAGAGTGGCCTAAAATAGCTTTTCCTCCTCCTAAAAATAGAACAATGTAGAGAGAAAACAGTTTGACTCCTTTTCGAGGCGACTGAGAAGCGCGAGGCCAGCCCCGGGAGGAGCAGGGATCCCCCAGCCCCGGCGTTCTCCACCACTGTTCTCCCTGGCCAGCATACTCTGCCAAAAGCATGATGCTGTCCTCTATCGAAACCCATTGCTAGCCTGTGCTGAGTCTGACCAGCCTTGGGTCTTGAGCCAGAATGATTTTTTTGGGAGGAAATTCCACGTTTGGGAGGGAAAGGATGAAGCATTTAAAAAGGTCAGCTTGCCAGCTTAAAAAAAAAAGGAAAAAAAAAAAGGCAGTTATAGGAATAAAGGGGAGGAAAACATTTCCTGGGTCACTGAGTTTTGTCCAGTGCTACCAGAAGAAACTAATTCATATATCGTGTTTCACAGGCTGACCCAGCTCTTGCAACAGGCGGAAATGTTGGGATCCACCTCAAAAACGGAGCACGAGCCCCTGCGAGGGCCAGCGGTGCCTCTGCTGCTCCCAACCACCGCTGCTGCAACCTTTGCAAAGCGTTTTTTTTCCTCTCCCTATTTTTTTTTTTCAAAGAATCTCCTGCTGAAGAGGCCCCTCTATAGCACCATTTCATTAGCTCAAAAAGCAGAGGGAAGACCTGGGAGAAAAATCAAATTCTTCTGTCTGATGGAGATGAGTCTCCAACCCTGGAGTAGAGGACCCAGGGACTGGCAACGTGAAAGGAGATTTGGATCCTCTTCTGCAAAAAATGGGCTTCAGCACAGTCACAACATTGACCATGTACTGAAATTTAGCAAGTCCCTTGACTTTCCTACCTCAGTTTTCCAGTCTGCCATATGAACATTATTATTTACCCGTCCTTGCAAAGGGCTTTGTCATCTGTAGATGTACACACCCACTGGGACACTTCCGACACTAATTTCTGCTTCGTATCAGATTATGTGATCGTTATTAACCTTCCAGCTTTCAGTACTGAAGGGTCAAATCCATCTCAGCTTAGCAGATGAAGCTCTACTGACTTCACTTAAGTCGCAACCGCTTACTCCAGGACTGGATTTTAGTCCTGGGCATTTTTCAATTTAAAATACACTGGCAAGGCAAAGCCACCACTGTTCCTTCCAGGGGTGGTCTGATTTCATTTGCAAGTATTTGTGCTGGCAAGTCCTACATAATGTTCAGATGCAATTGTGCCTGAGTATTAAATATAATGGGTTAGATGTTATGAATAGGAAAATGAGATAACTTGGTAAAGGAGGTTTGACAGCAAGAGTGAAAGAATGAAGATTCAACTTAAGCTGCTGAAAGCCTAACAAGATAAAGACAGGCAGGGGAGAGTTCCCTTAAATGTGATGAAAATAAGGCCTGAAGGGGTGGAATGATAGAGAGGCTGAGGAGTACATGCTTCAAGACAGAAGATGAATGTGCCCAACATGACAGTAACATGTAGCTAAATTAATCAAAGTACCCACAGCACTAAATAGAACCAAAACATATAGATTTATGCAGAAATCCCAGAACAGCAGATGCAAGACACACAGAAGGATGCATTTTTTCTATCTAAACTAATTTTCCGTATTTTTAGTCATTGGCTTTTATCATTCTGTTTCATCAGAAACGCTATAAATCTCCCTTTTACATTTTAAATGTGTGCCGCCTGCTTCAGCGTTCAACTCACAGTTCCCACAGCACACGCTATTACATCTCCCTATTAAAGACGTCGCAACACACGCCACATATCCTGAAGCTAAATTACCAGGAAAAGTTTCCTAAAAATCACAGCGGCTCACGACTCTGTGACAAAAACAAACTGCTACAACCACTAATATTTCACCTTGAAAGTACAATTTTAAGTTAATTCCATTTCCATGATTCACGCTGGATTTACAGCCTTTGTGTTCTCGCCGGGCGGACACAGCCCAACTCGCAGCCGCTCCGCTCGCCCTCCACCTCCTCTCCTCATTGCTGCTGTGTCCCCAGCTTCTCCAGGGACTTCTCCGGAGCCTCCTCTGCTCTCACAGCCTCTGCAGAGCTTGGGAGTTTGACTTCCAGACCCTCTCGACTACCAAAGGGCAGGCAGTAAATTTGGGGTTGTTGCCTCCCCCTGACTTGAGTTTTAATCAGTGGCTGCTTGTCTTGTTCAGAAGGTAAACTCCCAATCAAGGCAGCTGCTAGAGAGTAAGTAAATTCAGATCAGATCTTGATTTCACTTGCATTCAGAGTGCAAATTTCAGTGTAATTTGAGTTCAGAGCAGAATTTGGCCCCAGTGATTCAAAGGAGCACTCCAAGCCTGCACTGCGAGCCCAGTGAAGGGAAAACAGTAAAACCCTCTCAGGATGGAAGAGCTCCACCACCAACAGGCATTTGTCACGGCACCCCAGGTACCTCCTGAATACCAACTTGTTACCCTGCATCCTGCCTTAAGCATCCTCTTCCCTTTCAAACGCCTGGGACAGGGGGTCCATGGTTTCTCTAGGGAAAGCCAGAGACTGGGGAGGGTGGTGTCCCAGTGCATCCCACCTCCCCACCAACCCCAGACCTCTCAATGGCAGGTGAAAAAGATCAGAGCTTTGAATTTCTTGCTTTATTTTTCACCTTTTTTTTTTTTCTTTTTCAGATTTTCTGGATGCCAACATGACTTCATTATCTGTGAGAGATTAGGCAAACAAAGGCAAAGGGTGACACCTAGGAAGACTCAGCCCTACCACCCAGAGGCAGGTTTCTGGGAGGACCAACATTCACATCACTCTGCTGTTATGAACAGATGGAATTTTTTGGTGTGCCTTGGCTCAGAGAAGTCAGTTAGCTAAAGCAGAGCAGAGAGCAAACAGCCTAAACAGCACCAAGCCACCAACATACACTTTATTTGCTTATATGTAGGTTTATGAGATGCAAAAGAGAGCGAGACAGAAGGGTATTGCCTGGCACTAATACTCCCTCTATTGGAAAAAGAGTATTTTCTTAGGAATGTGCATTAGATTCCCTAGAACAATGCAAAATAAAGTGGTCAGCGTGCAAACAAAAAGTCTCTTAATTTACTGGGAAAGGTGCTGGGCAACAGATACAATATTTTCCACCTTGTACGGAGCAAGGAAAAGTAGTATGCTACAAAGGCAAACCACCCTTCAAAAGCCACCATGCTAGATGAAATTTAGACTTGCAAAAAACTGGGGCCATTACACAAAAAATTAAATTTATTTGCAGTTCACTGCCCGATCTCTATTCTCCTGTGGTTACATCCCAGCATGGCACCCAGCAGATCTGCGGACAATTAGCACAGGTAGTTCCTGCTGCTACCAAATTTGTGGTTTTCTAAACAGAGCTGCTCCTTTAGCCTTGTGCTGCTCCTAACAGAAAACAAGGCTATGAGGACACAGCACAAACATGTTCTCCATCTGACATCATCTTTATGTAATAGGCAAAACGAGCCAGAAAGTGCTGTCAAATCCCATAGGAAGGAGTAGAAGTGAGAATGAGGTTTCTATACCTCTTCCCTTCCTCTACGCTTTTTTACTATGGGGAATTTGTGGCAGGATCATACACAGAAGCTCCTGAGGATGTGATGGGCACCAGGGACCTCTAAAAAGTAGAGAAGGTCTAATATTGTTCCATCTATACAAAATGGATGATTTGGAGACAAACTTATTACGAGTGTAAATCAGGCATGTTCCCCAGAATTCAACACAAATTTGGATTTATGCCTGCTGAAGATTTATTGTCTGTAGGAAGATGATGAGGGCAAGATAGCCAGAACCTCAGTATACTCCCAAAACAGCTTAACATCACTTTTTTTCACCAGCCAGCTCCAAAGACAGATCTTGGTTGAGTATATAGCGTCTGATCCCACTAAAAGTGAAGGTTCCCAAAGGTGGGAATGGATTTGGCTCGGAAATTTATGTCACAGATAGATGAGAGAGACTTTTCAAGCAGCCTGGATCTAGCCAAGGAGGCCAGCATCACTTTCACCTCTGCATTTCAGGGCCCATTTAAAGCAACCTGCCAGGAGAGACGGCATTAGCAGGTGACTTCAAGAGCCAGAAACACAATCTCAAAACTTGCAGCAAAATGCAAAATGCTTACGTCTGGTCATACCCTGCATCACTAGCGGCATCGGGAAGGCTTTGGGATGCACTCCCACCTCTGGATGCGGACAGCTGTAAAAGTCAACTCTGAGCATTTAACATGAGTTTAACAGGTTTAAGCCTGTTTCCTCACATTAAGTATGGATGCATACACTGGAAGAACAAGAGATTAGCACATGGTGCTCACTGGAGGAGAGACATCCGCAAAGCAGGAGTATTAACTGGGGATTTAGTAACTATTAGCTCCATCCGAAAAAACAATCCATTTGGAGTCCTATTTCAGTTTTCCGATACAGACGATGGAGCTCTCAGCCTCTCTTTGTTTAACACCCATAACGGAAGGAGGGATGAAGGACCCTGATTATGGGGAGAATATTCAAAACCTGAAGGAAATTTAAGCAAAAGCAATTTAAAAAAAAAANAAAAAAAAAAAAAAAAAAAAAGAAAAAAAGAAAAAGGTAATGGATTTGCAAAGAAAGGGTACAAAAGTGTGTCAAAGGTAGGATGCCAAACACTTTGGAGGATCTTTGCAAATATTCTTTTACACAACTATTAGAAGGGGCATCACAAAGCGTGTGAAGGATCTTCCAGGTTTTTAAAGGTAATTTTTCATTTTCTTTTGTAAGACAGAACTTTTTAAAAACACCTGAAGAAACTTCTTTTGTTTCTATTGAGAAAAAAAAATATGATTCTTGAAGGAATGTTGCCACAACATTGCAATTTTTCAGTTATCTCTGCAGACAGTTTTCAAATACCTCCACACTGAGAGACACCACACTCAACCCAAGTATTGCAGTACCCGAGTGGGATATGGCCATGGGGAGGAGAGCTCACAAACGGCCACACAAAACCCTAGAGAAAATCAGGGTAAAACCTTGCACAGGAGAACAGGCCAGCTGAACTCAAGTAGAGCTCTTCTCACTAAAATCTACAGACTGCAATTTATAACTTAAAATTATATGACTTTCTTCTTTAGCAATATAGTGATTTGTAACTCAATTCCCTTCAAGCCCCTCACAGAGCCTTGCTCTGTTCAGCCTATGAGATGTGATAGCAACAGAGGACAAGGCAGAAAAGATGAAAGTTAAATTGATCACACTTTTTTTTCTTTTTTTGGTGAATATATATATTCTTTCACTCCAGGCCTCACATAAAGCAGCACTGCTACTATTGGGTTTTTCGGAGACTCCAAAATAAATACACATCCAGAAGACTTATTCTCATATTTCCAGCTACAACAGAGGCATCCAGGGTTTTGCTTCTTCTACCTTGGATGTACTTGTCTGTGTTGACTCAGAAGCAGACTAATGTATAGAACCTTAAATTCTGTATGACTCTGTGTAATGTAATGAACACCAACAGACTTTAAATTTCCTGTATCTCATGGGTGTTTTTTACTGCATTACATGGCAAAAATCCAAGAAAAAAAATTGAGGGAGAAAAAAATTTTAAATGAAAAATACATTGCTACTGAATTTTCCAACAATATCACAGGAATGTGATCTCCCCTTAATATGCATACTGATGATCTATTTGGAATTTTTATTCGCAGTTATGAAGAAAAAGAAAATGTTATTCCCTCAGATCTCAATTTTCATCTTGCTCTGGAATTCTCATTTAAACATCTCAGAGAACACTTTGCCTTCTATAGATATTAACTACTATTTGTCTCTGGCTCGAGGCTCATGTCTCTTACTGTATGAGCTACATGGAAACTAATTCCTAATCGTATTTCTGACAAGAGTCCTCACGATCTAGTTGGCTGCCGTCGTCCCATTTCCAGTATTTCACTAGTAAAAATATAGGAAAGCTTTAGTCTCCTCTTACCCAGCATATGTAACTCCCATTAATGTGAGTTACCATATGTGTGCAGATCAAGAGAATATATTGTTTATGGAGGTGAACCGCACGGCAGGCGCTGCTGCCATGGCTCGCTTGCAGCTTCCAACATGTAGATATATAGAGAAGAGTTTGCAATAATTGAAGCAAATGCCTGGACCCTCCTCTCGTGCTGATATCCATCAGACAAGCTGGACTGAAGTCAGGCTGAGGATCCAGGGGCATTGCACATGTGCGGCAAAGGGCTGGAGAGCATCACCCAGTTTTATAAAACTAGTTGCTTTGATGCTAATGACCACAATTCAGAAATCCTCAGAGCCTTTCGCTGCTGCGAGGACCAGATCTGCCAGTGATTAAACCTTTATCCCATTTGTTCCTACTTAATACAGCACTTAAGCACAACAGTGTTTCAGGTCTGATTTTTCATCACCTTTCACCCTACGTAGGTGATTATACCTGTGCACATTAGGTGCCATCCTGATTTGGCAGCGTTTAACATACATACCTTCACTTTCTGGGCTTATGTGCAAACAGCCACAGTCAAGATCATATTTATATTGAATGAGATATTACAGATGTCTAAGATCAAGCCACAGTAATTATTTCAATTATTTTGCCAGTTCCTTTTATCTACATTTTTGTGAATCCCCTCAGGATGTTATTAGATACAGAACTATATCAGATCAGTGGTGTACTGCAGGTGACAAATTAGATAATAGACAGTTATCAGGAAACAGTAACTTAGTCTTGGGTGCAGAAAAAAGCACCATCAGCAACAGTCATTAAAAATTACTGATAACTCATGTGTATGTATATAGGACATAACCACTCTTTCAGAACAGGAAATAAGAGAGAGAATCCTCCCCATGAGAGCTGTTGCTTGTCCTGGGTGTTCCTGGAGGTGCCTCTCCAAAGCATGCTGAGACCCAAGGAAAAGCCACGGGTTAAATGTTGCCTTGCTGAAATCAAAGGAAAATTTAGGAGCGCTAAGGGCCCGGTGCACGTCTCTGGGGAGCCCACCTCAGGGGTCTTCTGCTCTATAACCTGCTCCCACACCACATTCCTAAATTTTCAGTGTTTGAGTCTTTATTCCCTTCTATCCAATTCCCCCAGCATGACACTGTTCGTTTCAGCAGCTCAGAGATACTGTGCTCCTCTTAACCTTCCCCACACATCTCCTAAAGAAATCCCAGCATGTCGCACATTAATGAAACAAATGAAAGCTACAACAAATCACTTTAAATTACTATTTGAATGGGAGATAATGGGAAATGCAATCCTCATACTTTCTCCGCATTCCTGCAATACAGATGAACGTCACATTGGTGACATCTCAGCCCATGGAAAGTATTACTGTGATGGGTTGCATACTGCTCAGAATAAAGAGCACACATTTATCTTCAAACTTGGAACCACTTGGGAGGAATATCTAGACAGTGAACCAAAACAGTCCGTGATCCTTTACAAACCTGTAATTGAAAAGTCAACATTTTCTCCACGTAGCAAAGCAGTTTCCTATAAAAGATTTAAACTAGAATTCCTAAAAGACTTAAACTCTCAAGAACATCTTAAGTATTTTTTTTCAATTGTATGTACATATATTGTCCCAATTCCTGCTTGAAATATTTTGATCCAGCCTCTTTATTTTCATGCTCTCCAACTCCTTTTACCTCCCAGCACCTTTGTGTGGGTTCAGTCCCAGACTCTTCACAGGCCAAATTTTTCTCAGTGAAGGCTTTGCCCAAGTCAGGACGTGGAAGAGGTTCTTGATGCACATTTTCAAGAGCTCACCTTGCAGATACCACCAGCACTTAAGCCATGGTTTGTGAAGGTTTTCACTTACTGGTTGTAGAGCCGTTTCTCAAAATCATAATTAAAGGATCATACCCCAGCTCAGGGTTTGAGTGGGCGTTTTTGACCCAAACACTTAAGAACATGGGGTTTACACTGTTTCTTCAGTGCCTGTTGAGCAATACAAACCTGATTCTGCCTCCAAGGAAATCAACATTATATTTCTCTCCTACAGGAAAAGCTGCGAGTCTAATGCTTCAACAACCCAAAAGGAAAGGTCTATATTCTATCGTGCCTACAGTTATTTGTGCAATTAGGATTGTGTTTACTGAAGGAGCCGTAAAACAATGGATGTGAAGAAATTTAAACCCAGATGATCTTGTTTCAGCTATCCATAGAATGAGGGGGTTTTTAATCATCACACTGAGCATACCTACTTTTTTTTCACGATATCTGTAATTCATCTGTTAAATGAGGTCCTTGGTTTATTAAGCTGTGCAGATATACATAATCCAGAGCTGCACAGCAAAAGTGTCAAACTCTAAATCTACTCACGAGGTATCAGAGTACTACAGCCGTCGACTTCTTCCGAAAAAACAGGGTAGTGGAGACCAGAGCAAAACTTAACTGTATTCATACACAAAAAAAATAATGCCGGGGCAACAGTTTGAATATATCAAACGCAAAGTCCACAGCTGCTGTAAGTCAGTAGAGCACCACACAACCGGTGGCAGCAGCTCCAATCAAAAGAGCAGAAATCTGCCCTAATAACAGTATTATTGATTTTTTCTTTAAAACACCCATGCCTATATACACAACATATTCAACATGTCTGTCCTCTAGGATTATTACAGAGCCATAAGCAGCAGCAACAATTAAAGTTTCTATTTAAGAGATGCAAATCAATATTAATTAAAATTAGACAACTGTTTGTGATGTAAGGGGTCCTTGTACTCAAAGGGCACAATGGCCATTAAATATATTAAGACATTACTTAAAAGATTTTAGGCAAAGTCAATGCATCGTGTGTCCTAAGGGACAGTTCAATGCCTCAGTAATGTTGTACAGCATCTGACTATAGGTGCCACAATCAAAGGCAAACACAATCAAGTATCAAACGGTTAAATGTTATGTGTCACTCTCTAAAGAATCTATATTGAAATGCTTAATTAAACTTTTTTTAATTTTTAAATTAAAAAAAAGAAACTGAAAAAGATAATTCCATAGCACAGGCTAGCACCAAAACAAGCGCTTATTTGGTTCGTATTAAGTAACCTGCATATTAAGTTGCCTGTGTTTCTCCTGTTCATTATCATGAAGGCAGCATTTGCATTTCTTGATAGACTATTCCTGTTTCCTTCCCCTTTTTTCTTGTCTTACATCAGTCAGTGGAAAGAGTGCCACCACAGGCCATCATTAACCTTCCAAATCTGCCTCAAAACAAATAGTACAAGAGCTCACTAATTTGAAGATCAAAAAGCCACTTGTCCATTATATAATTGGAATGAAAGGCAAAATGTTGCAGTTCTGAAGAGCACAGTAATTACTAGCTGTTAATTGCTCTCTCGTGGTGGCTCACTTTTAATTAAAAAGAACAGCTCGTCGCAGGCCGATAAGCAATGGTGGAGACCACTGGTTTAATCAACAAAGCAGAAAAATTTGTTTCTGCTGCAGCCAACAACAGCTTGAGAAATCTTCAGATGTCCAATTGAGATTAAAAACTGTCTATTTAGTGCAGTCAGATTTTATTTTAACCAAGGAAATGACTATTTGAAGTTTTCCAATGTGAGTGTCCCCACCACATCCCTGCTGGTGCTGCAGGGACTAATCACTGGCTTGTGGTTGTGATCATTCAAGTAAAGAAATTTAGCTACTTTCCTCTTGACTCCATCATTCTTGGGTAATTGGCCTGTCTGAGGTGAGCAGTTGTGTTGGGTTTTTTTTAAGAAAGAGCTTTAAAGTATGGAAGGCCCACAGACTGTGCATTTAATTACTGTTCATATTTCATACAGTCAAACAGAATTTCATTTAAAAAGAAAATGATTTACCTACCGAAAAAAAAAAGCAACACACACCTGCCCTCCCCACTCCCCCAACCCACTTAAATTAACCACTTTGGGTATTTGGCTCCTTTTCTTCAGTGGTTGTATTGCCATGCCAAAAAACGTATTCAAACATCAAACTTAATTCTTTCAGAGCTTTCTGTCTTTAACTCTTTCATGTAAAGACAGTTGTCTTTAAGGGAAAGCCTGCTATACGTTGTGGTAGTGGTTTATTTAGTTAAGCAGGTTAGGTAGGTTAAGTGGAACCGTTTTGCCTTGGTTTGCCTCATCTCTCTCCAGCCATGAGCCAGTTTGCATCTCTCAGCAGCTTTCATCCACCCTCCCCTTCTCCCCTGCCCTATTCCGTTCCCAAAGGTGTTGTCCTTAGCCCTTTGCTTTCTTGTATTTATTTGCTCCTGTTGAGTGAAGGGCTCTGCTTCGTATTGTGCTCTGCAGCCGAGACACACATGTACACAAAACCAAACCTGGCAAACCTTCCAACACCGCTGCGCTCCCTGCCTGTCTTACTGGCACTGGGATATGGATGTCTGTCAACTATGTACGATGAAATATAGGAAAAAAGGCACTTCCATTCAACAGGCTCCAGGCATTATTATTCTTTTCTACCTTATTCCCATTAACATCTGGAAATAAATGTCACTATCTACAGCTACAAGCAGCTTTGGAGTATTGGTCAGCTTTGGTTTGAAGTTTGAGACGTATTTCCAAGCTGAGTAAACTACAACTCTCAAGGCTGCCAAAGAATATTTTTCTGTTTTCCTTCTCATATTGAGGAAAAATATATTCATTCGTTTGTCTTCTTACATACACACAGAAACATACATATACATAGGGTTTTTTTAGTCTCTTGTAGGCTTCTAGGAATCACTCCTCTCCCCTGGGAACAGGTAGATTTTTGGTTAGTGTTTCTTTTATTTTTTAAGGCTTCCTTCTTGTGCAGACCCAAAAATGTGGGGAAAAGAGCCCTTTTTTTCTCCTCATTCCACTAAAGGCAAATGTTATTTGAATGTACAGATGCTCCAAATGTAGTGGCCACCTTCTCGCCTTCCTTCTAACACAGCTGCGCTCTTGGGCTTTGGGTATGAAGAATGCCCCTCCTATTGCTCATGTCTCCTTGGAGCAAAGTAGAACAAGAATTTGACAACTTATTTCAATAGCAGTGCTATCTGGCTTCTCCAGCCCTAAATTACAGAGTTTGAAACGTTCAATGAATGGTCTGTACTTGGGTGCTGTGAAGGACGTTATCTTGGGAAACTGCCATAGTATTATTTGAATTTCCAAAGCGTGTGCTCTATATATTTAAGACAGACCTTGTCATATGCCTTTTCATGTATTCACTGATTCTTGTTCATGGGCGCTTCTTTATTCCCCGTATAAAAATGGCGATTTGGAAATTCCTGATAAATATGGAATCCAGTGTATTGCATTGAACTCTAAGTGAAGAAGCCTGAACTATTAATGTGTTCACTACAACACTTCAGCTGATATAATTTAAAAACTACAAGAAAAACTAACCATACCTTTCTTAAGGCCGTGTTGTATGCCAAGTAAAATTGGAGTGTTACACATTTTCTTAAATCAGCACATATCCATGAAATTTCACCTAATTTAAAGGTTAACATGGACAAAAGTACATGAAAAATAAAAAATATGCTTGAAATATACTTGCTTCTTTTAAGTAATGATAAAATAAAAAGATTTTAAAGCCACACTTCTTCCTCATCCTTGGACAAGCAGTGGACAAATCAAACGGGATACTCAGTTTCGATCTTACTTTCAGTCAATTCTACCCGCAGTTACTCATGCGCAAGTTGTTTAAGGCTACAAAATGAGCTATAAAACTTGATCAAGATATTAAAAAATTAAAAAAAAACCTGAAAAACACTTTTGTTTCAATTATAAGTTTTAGTTTTCATATATATATATATGTGGGTGCATGTGTACATGTATGTGCAAATAGCTCCACTTTACACTTATGCATATAAATGTATATACATACATGTATTTATATGTATTTTAAACTTTGTCCAGGGCCAAATCTGGGACTAAACCTTTGCTCTAACTCTGCCACAATGCTCCTGCAGCTCAGGCAGCCCCGCTCCGCAGACGGGGTTTATCTGCAGCCCTTCTGCTCGCTCATCTTCCTGCGCCCACTCCAGCAGCCCCGGAGCGCGATAAGCCCACGACCTCTCCCGCTCACCCGGCCGATAAGGCGAGCTGCGAAGACATCTTGTCTTGACTGGTTTTTCTCCCCCCCACACCTTTCCTGTTCCCAGTTTTTGGTGGGCACCTGTCACCGCTGTCTCGACTTCCACAGCTTTCTCCCGGCTCCCTCCGAGGGGCCGGAGGGGTTTATCGGAGGAAACACTTGTGCTCGCGGGGATGGCCTCCGCACCGCGGCAGATTAATCCGAGTTGAGTGCACTTCCTTCGGCCAGAGGACACCAATTACCGCGACGGCACCGGCAGCACAATGCGGGCGGACATCTGACAGCCCGGGTCCCGCCAGCTCCGCATTGTCCTCCCGTCAGGCGCTGTCAGTTCCCAGCCTTAATTACATCCTGTTTACAAACACTCGGCCGGACTTCAGATGGAGCCTTAACAAAGGTTGACAAAGGTCAGGGCCACGTCACGAGGATGTTATCTGTCTGTGTGCGCTGGCTGATAAACGAGGAGGAGGAGGCGGCGCGGGGCTGATTTCAGAGATAGCACAGAAAAGCTCATGCTGGGGCCATGCAAAATACTGCAGCTCCAGCCCTCTGGCCCAAGAGGAGCTCAGCAGCGCTGAGGGATGCACTTGTACCCAGGATCATGCAGAACTCGCATGTACACGTACAAAAGAAGGATAGAAAACAGCTATTGTCGACCTGAAATTGCAGCAGCCGGAGCTGAACAGTAAATTGACCAAAATAATTTAAAAAAAAAAAAAGACTTCTAAACCTATTTGCTTGCCTCAAACTCTGTGTTATAAGAGCAGAAACTACCTCTCAGAAAATAAATCCTGCCATTTTGTCCACAGAGATCACTAAGACCCTCCATCCTGCTTCATGGAGCACATGGCAGGGATGGGACAACCTTTGTGTCTCCTCCAGCCACAGGAAAACAAGGGCTGAGTGGGCTCAAGCCAAACTCACCCCAAATCCTTATGTCCCCCAGCTCTACCCTCTCATGTTTTCTATGGATATGGATATGGACTGTCAAGCTCTCTTCAGTACCAGGAGGGAAAAATTTTTCTGGGAAGCTTTACAGCTTTCTAGGTACACAATTAAATTAACCAGGCTAGGATCCTACCTTACATTTTCACAGTTCGCACAAATACTTTTTTCACTGCAACTTCCTCTTGTTCAATGCAGATAAGAACCAAAGGGTAAAACACTGGGAATGTTTGACATTCGCAGTTGGGTTTGTGTGTATGGGAGCAAGCAAACCAGGCATCTCTGTAAGCCAGGGTTGCCCATTTAAGATTATCACGCTCCTCCAGTGTCTTCTTTTTCCATCTTGAGAAAGATGAGCCCAGACATGAATTCAATCTCATCTGCAGCTCAATGTGGAAGAGTTTATACAGGAGTTTGGCAGCTGGATCAGTGTAAATACTTGATATGACAAAGTTAATAGCATAGGAGCTTGTCAGTCTGACTCATCTCTTTACCTGTTTTCAGTTATTCCCACATCCTAATTAACACACCCCAAACTGCACAGGATCACACATTAACAGCTTTTAAAATTAAAACCCCAGTCTGTTATCATATCACCCCTCTGAGGAAATACCAGATTAACCACATGGTAGTATCTTCCTATTTCTGGAGCATTACGCTCATGAACGTTGTGAAACGACGGGCAGAGTCATTGTATTGGTGGCTGGGTTAAAGGCACTGCACTGAGCATCAGGGAACCAGCCCAGCATCCTAATCAGCAAAACATCTCTGATCAAAGTGTCCCTGCCTGCCCATGGGAGGAGAGGGTCTTACCTGGTTTTATTACTTGAAAACAGAATATATATTCTGGTTATAGGGTCAGATTTTATTTTTCGTGGTGAAAAATATGAATGTGAGATACTGGTACAACATACACTGACCAGCACAGAGCCATGGCCATGACTTCTTTGGGATCGTATTACAGTTTTGAACCTGCCCTCAGCTACCCAAAGTACTACTTAAACAGAAACAATTTAAGGCTTTACTTCTATAAATAAATGACAAAACGAAGGACAAAGGGTATCTCTTATTCATATAACAATTTCTAACAATCTGTGGTGAAAATCTGGTGTCTCACCTGAAATGGTTTACAGCCAGGCACTGAATACTACAGAAATGCAATCCAAAGCAAAGTCAGTAAAATCTCACCTAGCTAAATGAAACAATCACTTTCAGTGAAAGGAAATTCAAAATTAAAGTCTACAAAATTAAAAAGAAGTAGAAGGGATGACTTGGTGGAAAGGCTTAAAATACTTGACAATATAAGTGCAGAAAAGTTGAAAGTTTAAATAAAGTCTGTGAGCTCACCGTTGATTACATACGCTCAGAAATACTCCGGGCTGGTCCTCAGCATTTTTGCTTTGCATGGTCTGAGCTTTTCCTGCATATCATCGCAGCTTCTTTGGGGCAGAATTAAACCTCAGTAACCTTGTGCAGCGCCATAGCTTAAGTCCATAGCGAAAAAAATCAGTAGATAATAGAATAATAAATGGCACTGTATAGGACTAATTTCTTATCTATTTACTAAACATGCGAAGTAGAGAGAGAAAAGACCTCAAAAGTTTGGGCTAGCTTTTCTGAACCATTTCTAAATGGGTGACTAAAGACGTTTTCTTTCCCCTCATCTCAGCACCTGATTTTCAACAGTGCAGAACAGGACAGCAAGTCTCTTGGCTTGATGTTTAAGAGTTTTATATTTAAGCACTTGTTCCAAGCGTATCCATAGGTGCTTGGGAGACTAACTACCACTGCTCATTTCTGACAACTGTTTATCAAAAAAACAGGAAAAATGGAAGCCCGAGCTGGCCATCAAAGCACGGTGTTCCCCCTGTGGGCACCCACTAGGCCTTCCCCAGAACATCAGGCTACGTTGCTCTGGGAGAGCCTCGCTAATGCAATCAAACACTATTTTGCAGTTAACAAAACGACAGGCTCTTCCTTTCTCAGCTTCGTGACAGTCGGGCTCAGTATGCCTCTTGTTCCAGACAACATGCCAGTCAGCTGCTGCTACAGCAGAGCTATGTTTAACATCTTCTTAATTAGCCCAATTCCCTGCATCGTGGCCAAGTTTTCTAGTGAGAAACAGCCTTAGGAGTTGTACAGCTCTGCATCTGGGAAAACCTGGTCATTAATGCACTCAATCTAGCACATCTCATTTTCTCTGAGGCTGACCAAGACAGCACATGAATTGTATTTGGGCTAGAACAACGTCATGCTCAAATTCAGCTGCAGAAGCTGCCAGCAGCTACAGAGCTGAAGCAGTGAACCTGCAACTTTATAAAACTTAACGCTCCGAGTCCACCACCAGCTCTGGCCTGAAGGACAACTCGGCTCCTCTAACTGGAGTCTCTTCTCCTCCACGCACCAGACATGAGTCAGAAAACAAATAAAACTGATTACATAGCTTGTATTTACTTGCTCAAATTCATGAGCTTCGGACATACGTAAACCGTTTGCTGCTGCACTGGTATAAATGCAGCACAACATTACTGGTTTCAGTCGAATTTATCCTAACTAAAACCAGAAGGAGATCTGCCCTTTTTTATTGTTATATCACTATGCCCTCTGTTTTTCTGTTTTCTGTTCTCCCTATTATTTTTTTTGTTTCCTTTAAAGTCTGCCTAACATTTTATAGACATCTCCCTTGCAGCTTCCACAAGGGTGCTCCGTCTTAAACTCAACAGCAACACTGACAGACGGGGTTGATAGTTTCTTTTCTTTTGCAAGTAATAAAAAAAGAACATTTCACTTCACATGAGACTAGAGTACTGCCTTAAAAGAAGAGTGTTTGCTCGGCTATAAAAATAGTTACTCTCTTGCCAGACCCAGAATCAAAGCATTTGTATTTATGTATTTCCTTTTTTAATAAATAAATCAAACTTTTTTAAAGTTCATCAGGTTTAGATTATTATTGTTGCAAGGATTATTTTCCTCCAAATCCTTTGAATGGTGCAGCTGTGCCTAGACTGCTGTGCAAACTTCTTGACAGCGTTGCAGGGTAGGTCCACAGCTTATGTTATCATTTGTTCTTCCATAGGGAAAGCTAATGAGGGTTTAAAGGGTTAAACCCGGAGCTGGTTGCAACATTTCTGACCAAGTGTTTTCTTTCAGCTCAGCATTTCATTAGTGCCAGGGCATCTTCCAAAGGTGTATCCGTTTTGACAACTTTTTTTTTTAGGTAGTGGTCTCCAAAATCCGTGACCCTCTAGTGACTACTAATGAGAGAGATTGAGTTGTAAACCTTGCTCAGGTGCAGACACTGTTATTGCCACGTAATTCCACTTTACAAACCTGTTTGCAAAGTTTTGGGTTGTTCCAATGCAGAATAGGACCAAATTTAAGTCATTGAACTTGTAAAATGTAACCACTGTCCTCCAATTGGCAACAGATAATCCCTTTTTAATCAGAAAGCCAAACCTGTCAGTGCAATAAAGCCTTTACCAGTCACATCATAGATCCAGAAAACATCAAGAACGAAATTTCACATTACAGAGTGGGAACAGCTAAAGGATTTATTTTCACACCAAAGGATACCAATAGTCATCAGTTATATTTTTGTGTAACGTTTTCATTTGAGTCCCAAAATGAAGATTAAGTACAGCAACCCCACACTTCACAAGGTTTCCCTTGTGCTTATCCACCTTTCCTTATTCTGCATATTTGAAACGTAGGTTGGTTGATAGAACCTTGTTACGGTTGTAGTCTGCTCCTCATTGCCCCACTGGAAGGCGCTGCCCCAGCTGGGAGACAGGACATGCCCCCCAAAACAGCTGTGGATGTCTGGGCACTAGATCACCCACACGGGGACCACGGGCTGCCCACTGCCACAGCCCCGAACCCTGCTCAGAAACCAGTCCTCCATTGTGATTCATCCATGACCGCTCATAAGGCATCTCTGACCGAGGTACCTATATAAAAAATGTGAGGCGACCAACTCAATGAAAAAACACCAAGAGGGTCTCTCCTCTTTCAGTGCTCACTGTGGCCACCCTGTCTCTCATGATGAGGAACATAGTAATGCGACAGCCGGATGAGCACATTTGCTTTTCATCGCCATTTAAATCCTACGAATTTATAAAACATAAAATAAATATAAAATATAACTTCTGTTTGCTCTGTTCATTCTCAAGCCATGGATTGGCATCTCTGGAAAAAGTGGGAAAAACAAGGGGTAATCTCCCTCTCTGGTGAGGACGTCCTGCCAAAAGACCTCTCAGCTCTTTTCCATGCGTATCTTGGCAGTGCTGAAGCCCAACTCGCCTATTTTACCAGCACCATTTCCCTTTGCCCACTTACCCAGGAGCCACCCCCAGCCTCCCCCGGGTGCTGGCTGTGAGCAGGAGGCTGGGAGGGATCCTGGCTCCCAGCAGCTCCCCGTTCGGGGGCAGGCGACGTTCATAACCCAGGTTTGAAATATTGAAGTCGCAGGTGACTCAGAGGCACACTATGTTGCAAAGGACATGATAGCATAGCAGAATTGCAACCCTGAAACTATCACTAGAGGATGACATCGGAGATAAGAAAATACAGTATTACAGGGTTGCGTTAGCGTAGGAGGAAATCGATTCAGGCAGACAAGCTAAATTTATTTACTTTATTGATTTTAAATTTTACATGAACTGCAATATAAGTAAATCTTTCATGGTAATTCTAAATCTTGAAACCTATTGTAAATAACTAAAAAAAAGTCCAATGTTCAGAATAACCATTTCTTTGTACTGAAAGTACATTATTCTTAAAGCCCAGGACAAAATATTTTGTAATGAATACCTTAAATCTACATTGGCAGTCAGTGTTGATATTTTTGCTAAAATAAGAGCCTGCTTTTGGTGTACCTGATGATTCAATATAACACAGAGATATTTTCAGGGGGGAGGTAGAAAGGAAGAAGGGAAATAGTTCCTGTTGTATTAACTGAATACAGCATACATATTTTTGACCCTTTGGTTCATTGTATAAAGCAGCTGAACACAACACAGCACAGGTAGAGCTTCATGCACAAAGACCTGGCTGCAAGAATTGTAAAGACACGTGATGGAGGGCTGGGGTGGGGAATCCCAATACATGGGTTAATGCAGCAAGCATCAAAACCCAGCCCTGAAGAAAGAACAGGTGATGAGGCAAAACATGGGAACAAAGTCTCCTTGTCTCATTTAAGAGGTCCAAGTCCAGACACCAGGACAGCAGAGGCTGGAGGGAAAAGGTTTTACTTTGGGTGTTTCTCCCATCCAAAGCAGCAGCTCACACCTCCAGCCTCACAAGGGCAAAACTCAACAACATTAAGACACATGAAAAAATTTACTGTCTCCTCCAATGCTCATCCTGACTGATGCAGAAGGAAATTTTTTTAAACTCCTGGTCTGGAGTGCAAACATCTCTGCGTGGCAGGCAGTACAGGTCCTGGAGACACCGGGCAGAAGCCAATCTGTGCGGGCAGGGTGCAGCACAAAACCCCCACAGATGGAGTGAACCGTGTGATGCCACCATGAGGGGAGGTGGGAAAAGCAGCCCTGCCACCCACCTTGCCCAAAATAACCCTCCCTGCACCAGCAGCTCCACACTTCGGATATTTAATAAAAGCAGAACCCCAGAAACTCTTTCGAGCTATTCCAGCACTTCTTGCCAGAGGTGTTCAGATTGCACAGCCATGGGCAACCCCACAGAAACTCAAGAGAGACGAGACTTTCCCGCTCTAAAAAAATTGTAAAGCATCCCCGCTTTGGCAGTTTTAGAAATGCTATGGATATACAGCCCTTACATATCGTAGACAAGAATACCTATGTATAGAGACTACCCCCTCATCCTTTAACAACAGGAAAAATACAGTGATGTTGACAAAGCACTCATCCAGTGAAGTTTTTTTTTCCCCTTGGGTCTTTTCTTTCCCCCTTGTTTTTGTTGTTTTCTAAACTAATCCATATTACCTGTGCCTTTTGATTTCATTATGTTAGATGCTATTAATCTGGATATATGATTTCAACAGTGAAGAGATGGAATTTGTCATCAACAAAAGGAAAACATTATTTTTAAAGGAGTGAAAGATTAATGTTCCACCACGGACTACTTAAACCCTCTACAGCAACAGCACTATAATATTAATCCAACTTTGATGGGTTTTGCATAAGGCTCATAATTAAACATTTTCTTTTCAATACTTTATAGAATCCCCATCTGTTTTTAATGGCATCATTTTGATGTTTTTCTTAATAATTCTGGCAGCCTGTTCTTGAAGCTTCAAGCTTTATTTTTGGTTCCTAATGTCTTCTTCTACAGCGATTGTATTGTGCCAAAGCTGAATGCAGGTTTTGGAAAGCCATAGTTCTGCCGTGTGTTGCTGTCTCTCCCCGCATTCCCGGGTGGCACAAGGCACAGCAGAGCTCTGTGCTCTGACTTTGTGCAGTGACTCTCATTAGCACTTATATCGGTATAGGATACCACCCCTGCATAACGGAAATACTTGCTGCTTCGAGTCCTGGGCTGGGCAGCTAGTCGGCTTCTGCCATCCCTCACCTCCCTGCACCAAGGTATCTCCTCCCATCGCAGCGAGCTCTGGCTCCAGGCACCATCATAGTAGGACCAGTCAATAAATAAATGAAAAAAAATAACCAGGCCGTCTAGTCCAGGAAAATCACTATTAGATAAATCAGGGAGGTGCGGCTTAGCCAGAGTCTTGGCTTTCTTCTCCATGCCAACACCCAAGGTGTCCAGCAAAGGTAGGGAAAGGCATCACCTCCCACCTCTAGGTATTGAAATTGTCAGGCAATATCAGCCTTGGACACAAAACTCAACGGTGTGAGGGGTTTAAAATATCCATCAAAATTACCTGATCAAAATCTGGAATGGGAACCTTGCAGTGGCTTCTGTGATAAGCATCTGCTTTCCATGAGCAATGGCAGGATTTTATCAAAATAAACAAAGTAGATAATGCTCCTATCCAACAGTATCTTAAAAAAAAAATTCCATCTTAGTAGGGTTTGTTTGTTTGAGTTTTTTTAACTAAGTAGATTCTGAGTTGCTGCCCAAAATGTAATGATTTTCCTACAGAGCACTATGAAAATTATATTTTCATTTTTAGCAAAACTTCTGCTTGAAATTTTTTTGCTCTTAGCATTTCTAGCTCTTACACTACACTGCTTTTCCCTCTAATATTTTTCATTCTTTTATATTAAATGCTTATTTGGTGACCTCCTGTGGTTCCCATGGATTAGAACGGAGGAGCAGGATGATTAATGGCTCCAGTTTAAATATTTTATACTCTCTGTAAAAACAGTACAAACTGATGGATGCGTACATTGCTATTTTCACTTCAGTGTCAGGGTTGCCTTGATTACATTTTCCCCTTATTTTTCCCCCACTACTCAGCACTATTAACATCTTTTCCCATAGAAAAGGGACCCAAGGGCTTCTTGATCCCAGGCTTGGCACAGACAGGACTCCCACACGTGAGCAGATACTGCCCTAATCGGGGCTGTCAACCTTGAGGAGCTTTTAAATGCTCTAAGTGTATTATAATGGTCTCCTGGTCTCAGGACAGACAGATGTGAACCACAAAACTGAAATGTTTCATCTTTTGGCGCCTTTCAGTATGTTCCATGCTGTGCTTCAAGTTTGCTGAAGGATCAGAATTACTTCAGTTCTAGGCAATATAAACGGAGTGATCAAAAACATTTAATTATTCAGGGTCAGCAAATCTGGAGAATCTAATAGTAACAGACAGAAATAACCCTTCCAACCACTCTCATTTTCATTAACTATTGTAAAATAAAGAACTGTTTAATTACCAGAAAATATCATAGCAAAAAGACCCAGCATCTTCCCAAGAGTCTTTCCCAGTCCATTCAGATGTATTTGCACTAAAGTATAATTTAATTTTCTGTAGATACAGGCATATACTTGTACACACAGACCCATACAAATAGTTCAAATCTTTATCTGTTTGAGACTGACTGCTTGAACACAGATGCAGGCTTTCAAAACGCACCAGGAAAAGAGACTTTCACACGTTATTTCTGTACCTGTCACCCTGAAATGTGATGATGAGGATGATCCAAATGGAAATGACAACAGAAATGGTTTCCCTATTATTTCCCCTATTTAACTTCACGTTATGTACAGGTGTCTGGACAGCACGCTTCACAGCGCAGGGGCACAAATTTCCCCCCATCGGTTTTCTTTCCCCCAAGGAAAAGTAATATGGAGTTTCAAGAAAATACAATTCTAACTGGGACTCACACGCTGTAATGATAAATAAAGAGACCTGGGTTACGGCAGTATGATGATGACAACTAGTTCTCATGAAGTCACATTAATTACATTCATTATATGTAAAGAAATAAAAGTCCCACGAGTTCTGAATACATTTACTGCTCTAAGAGATGGTTTCCAAAGCTGAAAGCAATTACCAAACTGTTCAGTGCAAAAGGAAAAATGAAATAGAAGTATGGGAATGATACTTGGGATCAGCTAACGTTTTACAAGATGTTTACAAGGCTTTATTCTAGAGCTGAGAAAGTAAGTTGCCACGAAAATAAGATAAAAAAATAAAAAGAAACAGAAAACCTATAAAACAGTGTCACTTAAAGAGGAAGTGGGAGCCGATATAAATATAATAGAAAAGAGGGAAGCTAACAGCCATAAATGTTAATTTGAAGCTATAAATTACAGAAATTTGCAAGAGGAAAATAATGACACAAGAAAAAGTCAAGTTTAGTAGGAACAGAAGTGATCTGAATTATGGCACAAGTTAATTGTCAAAAATAAGGTACAAAAGCAAGAAGTACTCAAATACTTCTGCAAAATATCTGGGGAAAAATATCATATCACAGATACACTCAGTGGTGACCCAACCTCAAAATTGCCCAGAAGGGAATTAAATTGCAGCAATGAAAGTCGAATTTTTTTATATTAACTTATCCAAACAACTGGCATGCAGGGGTGTTAAGGGAGCTGAAGGAGACACCCTCTGAATGTGGATTTCTAGGAAGAAAGTGCCCTTTTCACAGGACTGCAGGAAACCCAACCTGGTTCTGGTATCTGCAACCTGTCAGAGGGCGCAGGCAGGTAAAGACAGATCGACCTGATATGAGAACAGGCAAATTACACTACAGGTATTTCCTTAACCAACAGATTATTTTCTTTAGGAATTAAAGTAATATATAATAGTTAACGCTAACTGATATGTACTTATAGATGACAGATCCTATCGAAGTAAAAGGACTTTTTTATATATATTATTATAAGTTTATCTGACAAAGGTAGTTCTTGTCACACAATAGAGTTAAACTACTCAAAAGATTTGGCTGGATAATAGTTATGAATTTATATTACAGTATGAATCCTTGGATGGTACTTTGGAGACTGAGATATGGAGAAGACTTTACTAGTAAGTTATTAGATTTTATCTGATAATGGAATCAAATAGAATTATACAAAATACACACACCTAAAAAATGAATTTAAATACAACTGCCAATAGGGAATCATCATCAAATAACTATAATTTCCCAAGGCTCCTGCAAGAATCACTGTCTGACATTATCACAATCAGAGTTTTTAATTAATGACAAGAAAGAAGTATCTGACTGATACCCAGAACAGTATGCAGAAGATGCAAAAACTGAGGAGAAAAAGTGTGAAATATTAGAGGTGATTCAAAAATAGAGCAATAAAAGTTATGAGTGGATCAGAAAGCGTGCCTTTGTGGTGAGAAACACGGGGAAGAGTTTCTTTAGCTTATATAGAGGGGAGAGGGAAAGAAGATCACAGTGGGCTGATAGTGGAAATGTCATGAACTGAAGTAAACGGATAAGGAGAGCAGTGCCTGGAAGCTGGACACACTGTCCTGAGGAACATGAGCAGGAAAAAACGTAAGGAAAGTTCAGCAGGTGCTGTGCTCGGTAGCAGGATTCACCGCTTTGCTACGGGAGAAGCTCTAGTTCGAGCAGATATTAATGGGAGGAAAATGGTTGCCTGTCCCTACAACGTCAGGACAGATGTGACCTCAGGATTCTTATCTGGGCTCTTACCCCTTGTCTTCTAAAAGAAACTGGAGGAAGGACACAGCATTATTAGTAAGCGATTATATAAATCTGTCTGATAATGAAACCAGCTTTCTTTGTCTGATTAAGATCTGGAACTCTGGCTGTGATTTATCATTTTTATACTATTCTCTTCCCCCAGGCTCCAGGTCACAGTGGTGGCATTGCCACAATTTATAGCGCAAGCTGCTCGGCGGAGATGAAGAGCCTTCCTGACATTTTCTTATTTGGAGCACCTGGCTCTCCTTTTTTTCCCCCTTTCTCCTTTCTGCAGTGGCAGGGATTGTTTGCCATTCTCTGATATGAACATATTTCATTCTGTAAATAAACTGAATAAGAAAAATTGAGAATTTTTGTGTTTTCTATTTTCTTATTAATCTGCAATACAGTGTGGACAGGAATTGTCAGCTCTTGTGAAACACTTCACTCTGGTTATCGTATTCCTGACAGAGGATAAAACTCCTCCTCTCCAGCTTATGTACGTACATCCTCTCCAAAAATCCTTACAGCCAGGTGAGGAATCCAGGCAGCCAGGCACAGCCCCGCAATCCACCCTGAACCACTTGTAATTGCATTTAACTTTATCGCAGTTTCATGGTGAGGAGGTTAAATCACTAAGAGTCCTGAGCAGAGGCACCTGCACCAGGCAACCCTCACTCCCTGAGCAAGGCAACACTGCGAACTTCCACCATTCAAATTCACTTGGCCAGAAATACAGCTTAATATTTTTTTATTTTTTACTTGGGTTTGGGTTTTTTTTGTTGTTGTTATAAATCCATGCTGGATTCTAACTATTTGCCTTGTTATTTGGGAATGTTTTAGGCTCACATTTCCCAGCTTATCTCTGCTACCACAAAGGCTGGAAACTTTTTTTTTTCTGAATAAAAGACGACATTGTCACTTAATCACAATACTGAAGGAAATGGGGCCTTGAGAAAATTACCAAATACGGCAAAATTCATCATGAGGGTGCTGGTGGAAGACCTGCTTGCTCTCCAGGGCACCTCTGTTTGCAGATTCACCCTGATGTCATGTACCATTATCACCTCTGTGGCATCTCCAGGGTCCAACCCCACCACAGGAACAGGACCAACACCTCAGATCAGTGAAAGCCACAACCCTTTCCCACCAAAGCACCACACTGAGATGGTGTCCTTCTTTTGGGATGTTGACCATAAGAAAGCATGAACGCTGCTCCACTCAGTGCTCAGCAGATGGTAGAGGAAAAAAAATGAGGTATTATTTTTTAACCTTAAAGTAAGATTCAGATCCCCAAATTTATATTTATTTAGCAATTATTTTTTTTAATTGCTACTGTATTACACAGAAGTCCCAAGCAGGGTCCCCTTCCCTGAGGACTGCATATCAGCTTCCAGCAAGACAGTCCCTGATGAGGTGACTTAAAATATGAAGCAAGAGAAGGGAAGAGAGCAGAAGCCTTGTCTTCTCCTCCCAGACAGGGAGCGGAGATGAAGACACATCCAGGGCAGGTCCCCAGGAGATTGAGGCACTGTGAGCCCACCATCCCCCAAAAGCTGGTTGCTTAATTCCAGGCTAAGGGGCAGGAAAAACACCTCTGGCTCTGTCATTTCTGAACCATCAATCACTGTCTATGCTAAATCAGCCCTTTCTCAGAGAAAATAAAAACCCAACACATTTCTCCTCTCCCATCTTGCTCAAGGGCAGTCACCTGTCCTGGCAGGACCATTGTCTTCACGTGGGGGGGCAAGCCCTGAACTGGCCAGGAGCAACCCAGGAGTTATGTCTGTGGAAAAAGGGTGTTTTTCAGGCTACAATTCAACTTATCAAGTGATATTATCTGAGCCTGTAGCCGTTAACATTTGAAGAGATTTTGGGTTGGTCCGTTTAGTCTGGTTGGAAATTCATCTTACAATTCAGTTGTCAGCAGCTGGCACCCATGGTTAGGTGCTATTAAAAAAAAAAAAAAAATCCTGTAGATGTTTCTCATGACTTCATTTTGTCACCCAAACAAATCACTCCACCACACCAGGCACGCTGCAGGGAAAATCCATCCTCTGACTTCAGAGGGGATTAGACTCAGTTCTAAGACCTCATCTCTGCAAAGCACTTAAGCACCTGCTTAACTTTAAGCACATGCCTAAGTCTATCCATCTTTTTTTTTTTTCCTTCAAGAAAAGCCCTGAAAGTACACAATTAACCACGAACAGGTGCTTAAGTTCTGTTAAAGTCAACAGTGCTTTCAAATGTCAGCGGAATTTAAGAACATGCTTAAGTGTATCATTGAATAGGGGTCCTAATGCGAGAAGAAAGAACGGGTTTTGTCATAGTCTTGGCAAAAGCCAGAACAACACACTTGCAATTCAGAGGATTTTCTTTGTCTGTGGCACTCTGCCTACTCTGTTACTAAAGAATTTGTAAAGAATGTCCCTGCATTACTCAACCCCTCTCACGTTTATTGACCATATTTCCCATATTAATAATCCTTAGCGTAATTATACTCCCCCCCGCACACACCTCTCCAAAAATCTCAAACATTTGTTTAGTATCGCAATGTCCCAGGCTGGAAGGAGGGGACAGACAAGAACAGGGATTCAAAAGACGCAACAGAGGTAAATTGAGGTCTTAGGTTTGCACAAAGTCACGGGGAGATTTGGGAAGAGTTGGGGAGAGGGTGCATCTGTCCATAAACCACAGGGTCACCTTTTCCCCTTGTTACTGTAAGAGAACATTTTCTCAATTTAGAGAAATCGGTAAACTTTGGTTACTCTTGTTTCCGTTTGCATCTTTACCTCCACATTTTTGTTCAGCTTACTGCAACGTCTTGTTTATTGAGCTGTCCAATAATTCCTAAACATGCACACATGGTCCAAAACTGCGGCTACCAGGGTGCTGTACCAGATGAGGCTGTGCTCGAGCACCGTGCCCTGTTTTAAATCAGTTGCTTTGGCTTGCAGTCAAGCAGTGTGTTACTTTTAGAAACTGCACCGCTTGTTTTTAAGATGGTTTCGCTTTGGCTCTTGCTCCACAGTTAACCCAGAGAAACCCTTACCAATGCTGCCGTACTTTATGTTCGTCTCACAGTAGCCCATTACAAACCCATGCATGCAAACATTCCTGAAACGCATTTCCTTGGAGAAGTCCCTGATCTTCTTTCCAGTCAAACACATTGTCTTCTAAGAAGCTACTATAGGAGTAAGAGTGGTTGCAAGGTCATGTCAGAAAACCTTTAGAAAAACCTTTAGTTCTCTTCAGTGCCTACATATGGAGATATGTAAAATACTTGAGAAAACAGTGCTTTTATATTACTGCCAGTAATATACCATATAAAAAGATATAAAAACAAATTCTGACCAATTGGTGGTAGATACAGTAACAGACTATAATGTACCCATTGTAAAGAATTCCCAGCAGAGACCGTGGAAATCTTAAATTGATTGAGTCGCGCTGGACTGGAGATGCATTGAAAAACTTCCAAATGGTAAAATATTAGAAATACTATTTTGAAATATTTACCAGTTAAACACTAAAGTACTGTTACTGGCTGACCTTTTCACAGCAGTTGTTTCTGTTGTACTTTTGTAAAAGCAGCCAAGAGTTTAAGAAAAAAAAGGGAAAAAAAAAAGAAAAAAGCTTATTTTCAGTCTAGCTACCACCCCTGACCTGTGCAATAACATCATAATGGAAGAATAATCATTGTAAACAATACCCACGGGAGTTTGCTGGCTACAGCAAGGGATGAGTGCAGCCAACTCCACTGCTTTTCTTTACTACATCATTGCATTTTTGTCTGCGTATGGATAAGAAGAAGGTTCCACTCAATGCCGGTTGATGGAAAGTGCTAATTGTTGACACATTAGCTAATTGTTATGATTGCTTCTTAACAGTTTGTGTCTAGGAGTCCAGATTTCATCCACCAAAGTGTGAAGATTCTTTATAGCAACAAGTGCTGTGAAAACACTTACACAATGAGGTCCTAATCTTGCAGATCTCTCAACCAAGTGACAGCCTGGCAAACGTGCTGTCAAAGTGCAGACACTCCGGAAAAAAAAAATAGTAAGAAAAACTAACTCCCTTGTCCACCCCATATTTCAGACACATGTCATCTGTTGTTATCATTAATGATCTGTTTTTGCAAACAGAGTACCACTATGGAAAACTGAGAGCAGGCCAATCAAAATAAACCCAGCAAAACCCATAATTGTCTACTGACAATCCGGGTTGCTTGGGATGTAAGATAATGTGGGTGTATTTAATGCAGAAATGCACTACGTGCCACACTTTGCAACTGCTCTGTTAAGTCCAGACCTTGATACAACGCAGGAAGGCTGGGCTAACGGCAGCTGCATTCTCCTGAAACCTACCTAAGCTCAGGTACTAAAAACCCACATGGAGTGAGATCCTGGCACCGTAAGTCCATGGCAAAACTCCTGTGATTTCCATGGGAGCAAGATATCACCAATGATATTGCTCTGCGGAAAAATATAATTATAATAAATTATAATAAAATAAATAATAATAATAATAATAATAATGATATTTTTTTTTTAAAGAGAGAAACAAACCTCTCTAGTTCTGAGCAAACACAGCACTCGTGTGTTGATGCTTGCTCCCTCCAGCACAGCTTTTCTGACTTCTGCAGTATCTTCTCCCATTCATACACCAGCAAGGACAAGAGACCACCTCTGTTATTACTGTTTATATAAGAGTCGTATCTTATGGCTTTATGTGGGGATCAAAACCATATTGTGCCAAGGGCTGCAGATAAATTGTGCAAAGGCAGCTTTTGCCCACGTCTGGAGGGCTCATGATGCTTTACACCAGCACAGCTCCTGCTCTGCATTTCACTGGTGGTTTCCAGTGCTCTGTAGGCGATCACTCAGACCTCGGCGCATTCCCTGCACTCTCACCGTCTGGCCTCAAATACAGGTCTTCCATATCCAGGAGCTTCTACTAAACTTATTGAAATTACGTGTGCCAGGAGCAGAGATGTCCCTTACACCGTACACTTCATCAGAAATGACTGTTGTAGACACAAGAGAAGCTCTTGATGCAAAAACTCTTTGAACTGACAAAGAAATAAATCAAGCAGCAGCCCCGAGCACGTTCAAACTGCAGATGGAGCAAAAGTACAAAATTAAACCTTAAGATAACACCTTATTTAAATGGAAGACTCTTCAGATGGTACATTAGATCACTTCAGATTGCACAGAGCAAATGGCTCTGTTCAGACCTAAATCCGACCAGCGAGTGTCCAAAGAGCTTGACGTCATAAGGTTCATCTGTTTTTTTTTTCCCCTTATAACTCATCTTTACAGACTTTTACTATATTCCAGCATTAAATATTAAATATCCCTTGTAAAAGGGAGCAAGACTCTCTCTTCTGCCTCCCTGTGCCTCTTGAACTTTTGGGCCTGGCAAAGCACGAGCACGCAGGACCACTTGTCTGCTTCCTCCATCCCTGGGGCACGGCGGCAGGAAGCAAGCTGGGAGCAGATTACGCGCTGGCCCGACTTTTCCCACTCGCTGGCAAGAGCTGCTGAGTGAGAATGGGGGCAGATGCATATTGCTGATAAAAGCCTTCAGCAAATTCCCATCCTCTCGTCACGAGGAGGGAGAAGGAAGTCGCAGGGCAATTGTAAAGCTCCCAGTCACCCCGAGAGATAGCGCTGAGGCGCTGGTGTGCCCGGGGGACAGCTTGAAGGTCCTTGGATTACTCCACTTGGGATTGCTACTGTTTATTGGATTGAAAAATCTGAAACTATATTTAAACATCATACTTTTTTGCATCAAATAATTAAGCCATTCCACCCCAAAACTGAGTCAGCCCACTCAGCAAAAGCTATAAACACTGAATGTTGCATGCGCAATATTCTGCCAAAAGAAAAGAAAAAGAAAATTGCCCATTTACAGTGGTAATGGGAAAAGCAAAAAGATTCTAAAGAATTACATTTTGAAACAGAACCAGAACTTTGGAAATTATGAAAATTAACTTGATCTGAATAATTTTACCAGTTCTAATAAGAAACATAGACAAGGCTTTCCAAGCACTCATAAAAACTGTAGTTTAGCATAAGAATCTGTGACTCTTGACTCCGATCATAATTTTCATATTACAGGCAACCTGAAAGATTTTGGATTCCTATAGTGTATTTACTAAAGAAGGTTCTCAATTGTAAACACATATAGAAAGGAAAAACAAACAAAAAAAACACTAAACCAAAACCAAAAAAACAGACAAGTGATGTTGGCTTGCTGGCTACAGAAAAAGGTAACTGTGGAACAGTGCATTCTACTGGGAAGCAGGTTTCCGTGTGTTGCTGTGCAAAAGGACCCACGTGTCATGAGCAAATGTGAACACAGAGACAGAGAAACCATCGTGACTTTCAGATCCAAAAAGCTGACTTCTACTTCAAAGCAAGGAAGTCACACCTCTTTGCAAAATTACATTTTGCAACCACCACCACCACCAA
This sequence comes from Pampusana beccarii, assembly GCA_013399365.1. Taxonomy (NCBI): domain Eukaryota; kingdom Metazoa; phylum Chordata; class Aves; order Columbiformes; family Columbidae; genus Pampusana; species Pampusana beccarii. The sequence continues at coordinate 102,286 of VWYH01009570.1, read as the reverse complement.
AAATTAACTGGCAAAGTAGAGCAGACTGGCCTTAAAAAGAAGATAAATGAAACCATGAAAGTCCTAAGTGTATTTGTGGCTGCTCTTTCACCCTCAGCTCATCACACCATGCCCAGGCACTAGAAGCACTTCCTCACGGACCACGATGCTCAGTCCCGGGAGTGCTGCCATCCCATGCCTAGACATGGCAGGGCAATCCAAGCACAACCTATCAATCTGCAATTTGGATTTCCTGACTTTTGTTAACTTGGTCATAGTTTTAACATGACTAAAATATAGACTTTTGTACGTTCATCCAAAACATCCAGCAGTTGCCAGCCACTGCTCTGGTTCAAGTGCTAATGAAAACATCACAGCAAGACCACTACTCTGTGGGACGATTGACTCATTCAATAGCCACAACAATATCTGGGCTGGGAACAGCAAACAAGGTGAATGAGGTAAGGGAGGTCATTCTTCATAGCAACAGTCTCAGGAGAATGGAAGAATCCAAAAATAAGACATTTGTTGACTGGATGCCCTTGAGCTGGCAACCAAGCTGAGTTGGTAACAGAGCCAGCATCAGACATCAGCCTGGGCTTGTTGCTGCCAAGCAATCCCGGTAAACCAACGAGAGTTAGCAGGAGAGAGACTGTGATTTAATAGATTAAGGAACAGGCTAGAAGCCAGTCTGCTCCTGAGTTTTAATCCTGGCTCTGACATCAGTTGGACTTGGAACCTGCGGGTGTGAAATTTGTGCTTTTAAGCAGGGGTGGATGTAAGGGCGCATTAACTGGAAGGTGAAGTGGCTGTTGCCCCAGACACGCTCCCGTTCCCTACGATCAGCACACGAGGTATAGCCCAAAACACAGCCCCCAAGCTCCTCATCCACAGCACGCCTGCATGGGACCTGAGGAGCAAGTCTGAATTTCAGATGTCTTCTCCAACCAGCCAGCAGGTCAGTGCCCTGACAGGGAAAGCTCAGCTTTGGGAAGTTTAAGCCACTTAAGCTCTGTTGAATTTAAGGGAGTTATTCCAGTCTTATATCTTGCCAGGCTGGTGTGCTACCTTTGCTTTTTTTAAATCCTGCTCTTGAAACTCTTACTGCTGATATTTGTAGGGGAGCCCCTCATCCAGCCCTGTCCCATGAGATCCATGGTCCAGATGTTGCTATAAGGCAGTACGTGCCAGCTGTGAGCATCATTACTCTGATCTGTAAAAATCTATGTTGGCAGCTTGCTGAAGGTTGATAAATCTGCAAGTTCTATTTCTGACACAGCAAAATTTTCTGGACTCTGACTTCTCTGAAATAAAGAGCTGTAGAGGATTTCATACTCCATTTCTTGGAAAAAAAGTTCCTAAAAATGTTTTAAGAGAGGTAAAATCCTAGTTTAAAAGTTCACTAGAAAAATAAAATCTGTTGATTCATACTATGATAATCCGAGTTTTCACTTACTGAGTTGGTAAGTACAGATTTTTTGGCAGAAGTGTGACTTTTGAAGGTGACAGTGTCCATTTAATTCAAGTTCAGTACCTCCTCTCTTGATGTACCTGCCCAACTTCTGTGTGTTCAGCAATCAGAATAAAAGCCAATTGATTTTAGGTTATAATGATCCTGCAACCTTGGAGGTTCATTGAAAGGAAAAAAACTCCAGCACCCTCTGCTGTCTGCACAGAACCTACACGGAGATCCACCACCGCGGATTCTGGACATTTGCTGTACACACATCAGCTTCACACAGGCTGCAGAAAACACAGCGCTGGAAGAGACTGTTCAGGGGGCTTATTTTAGATGTCCAGTTTGAGGTGAGACGTCATCCTACAAGTTGTCCATCAAGTATAATGGAAATTTAAACAATTTTCTCAGATATGGGCGTGCTACAGCAGCTAAATCCTACCTTGATCATCTGTAAACAAGAAGAAATGGAAAGCTTTGGCATGAGGAGGTAGCCCAGCAGACAGCCTCAGAAGATGGGTCTGTGGATGTGTGGGCTGCATTTGACCAGGAGGAGCCAGAAGGGCAGGAACTGCTGTGTGAGAAAAGCACCTATTTGCTATTAAATCTGGCCTCCAAAATTTTTTCTCCCACCTAGCTCGCTCCCATGGCAGCATAAATAGCTGGGCTTCAGGAGCTATATTTTTTTGTAATAAACCACCTATCTCCTGTCACCAACACATGTGAAGGAATAAGACCTGCCAAAAACTACATTATGAAGATGTGACATTCAGCTCCTGTACAGTACTTCCAGTATTTCAAAAACTCGCAGATACCTGGCTGACTCTGAAAGTTTACGCTAAGGAGATCCTTGTAGAAAAAAACTTGGATGAATGAATGACTTCACCCAGGAGGCCAAAGGAACAGATTTCTTTTCAAAATCCACATTTTTGACAAGGAGAAGAATCAGACAGTTTCACCAGCAACAATTTCAGTTATTGAAGAGATGCGACTCATACCTCATCTTGCCATTTTGGCTGTTGGAGTCGGGAGTGAATGCATTTCTTCATCAACCCTGATGGGGCTTTCTCTTGAAAATTGCATAGTTACCCAAAGAAAACAGAGAGATGCTCTTAAATATCATCTGTGATATAATAAGACTATCCATTGGCCATACAAAAGCACATGTGAAATCAAAACTAAAGAAAACCTGCACTTTTAAACAAACTGAACTAATATCTTTGTTTATTCCATGCATGTCAGCAGCAATTTAACTTCAGAAAGCAGTAATTTCAAGCAGCTCTAGTTGCCATGATTCACCATTGTGAATGATTTTGCCTCTCACAGCAAACTGGGAAGTGGTGTGAATGGCTTATTTTCCTGCTCCAATAAACTCTGACTCGTCATTTTGCAGATCTGTCTTTGTTCCTTATTTGCCTCCAACATAAAAATAATCTGAAGAATCAAAGGAAAAGACCTGAGCGGAACGATGATCTCAAAACTTACTTAGCCGTCCGCATCTGCGTGGGAGCAGCCACCCTCGCTTCCTGCCAGTCACCTGTCCGCTGCGTTTTCCCGTGTCCAAGTACGTTCCTGCAAGACGGAACTTTATCTTTTTGAGGATTACTCAAACATAGCAGAGTTTAAAGGCCAGATAAAATTGGAAAGCTCTGTTTTGGACAAAATCCCACCTCACTTTTTGTTTCAAAATGGAAGTGTGAAGTAAAAGAGACATCATTTTTTCCCACAAAGTGAAAATCAGGGCATCTCAACATCCAGTTACCACATCTGGGGTTTGACCCAACTCATTTTTTATGTGACCTAAGAAGGCTGCCAGTGAGGCCATCTGTGAGCACCCAGGGCCCGGAGAAGAGCTTCATCTTCAGCTGACATTGAACACTGCTCCGCACAGGCGGTACGTCTGCAAATCTGCGGGGATCATTTCTCAAAGGTTTGATTTGCCACAGCCCACATGTCCAAAGAGCTCACACATGGTGATAAACATACATCACCATGAACATGCTCTAAGTGCCCTCTTCTGTGCATATCAAGAGACTTTCAGCTCTAACTGAAAGAAACTATGATTTTGCTGCAAGTACCTATACAGTTCTTTAATTGTTTTCTGAAATGCTTTCCCTTTTGTACAGGCTGCAAAAGGATTTCCTGGAATAAGCCACTAACCAGGGTTTGCATGAGACCGCTCAGCTGGCGGTACCTTTTTCCAGAAGGTATATCTGGATGGACACTTGGCTTTATTGCTACGGTTTACCCCCTTAAGACAACAGCGATTGTTAGTGAGCCCAAAGTTTGCACTGATAGGCCAGGAGCTTGCAATGTCTTTTACACCCCTTGCTCTTCTGAACCTCTCTGCAGCCCAGCTTTTCATTTAGGAAACATTAATCATTCCTTTTGCACCCATTTTGTTATCGTTTACCACTCATACCTACCCAAAAGATGTCTGCAAACATCCCCCCGGCCATCCCACCGCTGAGGGCAGCTGGACGCTGCTTGGTGAGGATGAAGAATGTATTTGGGGACCTCCCAGCCTCCCCAAATGACTGCCACAGATGATGAAGCTTTGTACTTTCACTGCACTATGTCCCAGGACTGAGTCCCCGCTTAACCTGAGCTTCGCTGCTGCAGCTTTCAAAGGGGAAAATTACCACACCAGTCTTTTCCAACTGGAAATGATTACGCCTTTGTTGCTACCGAGGGTGCTCCTTGGCAGGCAGCCCAGGCACCACAGGTAATGGCCGCAACAGGAGGTGCCGCAGAGATGTTGGCATTTCATCGTGGGGCAGAAAAAGGGGGGAAATGCACTATCTGTGAGCCCGACACAAACAGCTCAGGGTAAACCCATTTGTCAGAGTGGCAAGTGACCCTTTCTGTTCACCTGTGATTAAGGAACCAGATTTGTTCATTAAGGCAAATAAACCAAATTAAGACTGCTGGGTGCAGGGGATTCAAGCAGCTTTTGCCATCCCACTCCTTGAACTCATCTTATTAGAGCAGCCTGGGAAGTGGAAGGAGTAACTCGGGGCAGGTCAGGGCAAAGCAGTGCTAAATCTGTGTCTCTCGACCCGTTGTTAATCATCTATTCTCTTTCTATAAATGAATTTGGAATGTGGAGCAAATCATACTAAAAGATTTCTCCTCCTTGCTGAATACTTCAGGAGCTTTAAGGAATTCAGCTCAGGAGCAATGCTTCATTCAGGGCTGTTGATTAGTTCCACCGTGGAGTGCACTAGACAAGACAATAAGTGGACAACAGACACAGTGATTCATAGATTACTCTGCTGAGAGTTGCAGGTGTTTTGGGATCGAATGAAAGGAAAGGAGGTTGGGTCGGTTCTCAAACCGCCTTCCTGTTAAAGGATTAGCACTAGTAACTTGGAGTTATTGAAATCATTCTCATAAATGTGAAAGTTGGAGTTTTTCCTCAGAATTGCCTTCTTCCCCACCCGGCCTTTCCTAGAAGAAACAGAAACTATCTCAAGTTTAGAGTTAGTGGCAGCACCAAGCTGAAAGCAAAGGAGGGGGGCATCCTCCCCAGTGTAAACAGGAAGTGTTTCTGGAAAACTTCATGTAGAAATCCAAAAAATAGATTCAGCCGAAGCCCTGAAACTTTTCTCACTTCCCAGAGATGGCTGGATGTCATAAATCATGCACAATCACTTAAGATACAGGTATATGACTATAAAGACCCTGTTCCTTTATCAGTATTAAGTCTAAATACAACAGGATAAAAGGATTTTAGTGAAGTTGCAGGAAAGGAGAGAGTATTGTGCATCTCACTGAAGCCAACAGAGGAGACTTTCTGCCTTAGCCCGGGGAAAGCGGGAGCACAAGGGGGTGCCAGCCACGGTGGGGGGACACGGGGTGGCTCTGCCAGGCCAGCTGCATCTGCCCCTGCAGTACATCAGCAGGGAGAGAAGGCAAAGGGGTTTTGCTCTCCAGGAGTGCAGCCAGGAGAGAATAACTGTAGTTTAACCACATGCCCTGCTTAGCTAAAAAGCAGGGAGCTGGTGCTGCTGCAAGCGTTCAACCACCTACCCCTTCTGCAGGCACAGCCAGGGAAACCAAGTGCCACGTTCTTTCAAGATAAAGCAAAAGCCATTATTTTTCCATCGCCTCCCACAGGATCTAACACTGACATTGCCCCTCCACCCGCTCTGCCAAGCCTTGTGGTACCCTGCGTCTGCTTATACAGACCCTCAAGGAACCGGTCGCCAACATACTTTTGAATTCGATGCTTCAAATGGGTATGCAAATCCCACATTTCATGCATCATGGGGTGTTTTACGCTTTGGCAAGAAATGAAAGTCACCTAAGAAGCAATTGCCATAATAGGGTGATGAGCACAATAGAAAGACATTTACAGGGCTAAACATATTAGTGATGTGTCTGGTTTGCCATAGTTGCGGTACAGCAAGACACGTAGTTCACATGTCAAAAACATGTTTCCAATGACAACGTACACATCCAGAAGTGCAGTACTGTACTCTGCTGTTCTACAGACGCTGCCTAAAATAGGGTTTAAGAAGTGTTATTAGTTAAAAAGCAATTTGTGTATACTGTAAATTATGAGTAAGGCATTGCATTCCTCTAGGATTTTGACTTGAGAAGATTCCAAGTATGTAAAAATAAATTAATTAATTTAAAAAAAAAAGAATCAGTGAATTTTTGTCAAATCTCAACAGATACACTCAACAGAGGAGACGATAAGCAAGAGCACGTGGTTCAACGATCCTATCTGGGTTTTTCGCTTTTAGAAACACATATAAAACTGATTTCATTTCATCTTTGATATTTGGGATACTATTCATTTTTAATCAATTTTCCAGCTCTAAGATGTGCTATGTAGCAGCATCCATGTTGACTGCCACACTCTTTGAAGTGCATTTTATCAAATATCCTTTACTTGCAAGTAAAACTCTCTCTCTTCCTCTGCTTTTCTTTCTGACCTGCAGCCGTGAAAGCAGGTTTGGGCTGCTAAGAACAGCCCACAGCCAACAAACCTCTGTAGAGGATGGCAGCAGAACCCACTGCTGCTCATGGTCCGTTTTCCATACCCACGTTGCCCAGAGCTGGGCATAAGGTGAGAAACCCTCAACTTCCATTTTTTGCAACCCAGTTCGCAAAATCTGCCGAGTGGAGGACAAGCTAGGCCGAGGAGATCTGGATGGAGACCAAAAGCTGAAGTTCCATCTCCAGCCAAGGCCAAGCATGGCACAGAAAGCACAGCTGCTCCCCAGGCCACCCTCAGCCAGGGCTACGGAGCAGCTCCTGTGTGGTGGATGGGAAGAACAAGGACATTCATTTAGCAACTGGCCTCAGCTTTTTCACTTAGCCTGGAGGGAAAATTCACGCCTGCAAACAGCAGCCAGGAAGAACCAGGTGGGAAGGTTTCAGCTGCACCATCCGCTTCAAGGACGTGCTCCTGGCTGGGAGAGGGCAGCGCTCCCCAAGACACCTGCCTGCTGCACCAGTGTGCAGGGCGAGAGGAGACAGCAAGGGTGCGTCCCCATATTTTGCACCCCAAAGTCCAACATCACAGCATTTCAGTGGAGCATTAGATAAAATTGGAAAATAATCCATAAAGCATTTTGCTGTCTTTTGGGACAAAAGATTCTGTACTGTGTATAGCAGGATGAGCTAATATTGCTGGAAAGAAAAACCCAAAAGAATATTAAGAGGTACAAGAACATTCAGTGCTAAAGTTACACCAGCCTGACCCAAGATATCAGTTATTTGCTAATCAGAGGGTCTACACACATCCCAAACACGCTGGCCAGGAGGGTATCACAAGGCTGACACCCCACCAAGACCTCTGCTCGCTCACCTGCCATATCCTAAAAAACACTTTTTTGTAGTTTGTCATGTCACATTAAATTGAAATCTTTCATTGCCTGACTGGGAAAGGATAATAGAAAGCAACATTTCAAGGTGATCTACCCTTTCAAACATAATCTTTAGCTAATTAATAATTAACCAACTATTTATCGGTCAGCTGATACTGCTCGAGATATGAAGTTCCAGGCAATGCACCAGTGAGGTCTCACACAGCCATGTTTTTCTTAATTAAGCAGGGGTGAAAGCATATTTCAGCTAGCCCTATTAATCTGGAGGACCTTTAGGGTAGGTGCAGCACGAGCATGATGCAGCTCTGCATCCCAACTGACTCTTGCAGACTTTTCTTCCTCCTTCCCACCATCCCCAGCTGTTGACACAGCTATCCTCTTGCCACATCTTCAGAAAAAGCCATGCACAGGCACAGCTCTGACTTCAGGGTCCGTTTCCCTCCAGATCTGGCCCTCTCAGGCACCTCTGCATGGGATCAGGCATCCTTTGTCACATACTCCCCAACATGCCAACCACTAAATTTCCAGCATACCTACAGCCCCCTTGTGGAATGAGGTTTCAAAAACTACACCGAAAAAAGAGGCACTGTTTTAATTTAAGAGCACTGAGGAGTTATTTTTAGCTGCTGTGAAGCTGATCCTGCAGGTGCCGCAAGGTCCTGGGGCAGCAGCGGCTCCTGGCACAACTTGGGATGTGCTGAAGCCACCAGCAACCAGAGGGAAGAATCCACTCAGTACCATACATAATTAAGCACCAGAAAAACGTTTGGCTGGTTTCTCTATAAGCACTCAGCAGTGGCTTCTGATTGGGGTTTTTGTTGTTGTTTTAGTTTAGCACAGAATCAGGGACTATTCTGTGCAGTATTATTGCCAGACCCCCACTCCGATTCTTCACTCGCTGCAATACCAGAGGCACTTTCCAGCCCACATCGCTGTCACAGGCTGGCCAAGGGCTGTTCTCACTTCCAGTGTTTCCTCACTTGTGCCCAATAAAATAAATTACAAGAGATATCAACTTGCTTCTGATTTCACTTTTGCTGAAAACATCTCAAGATGTCACGCCCCTCAAGACCCCAAGCAGGATGCGGGACCCGGCAAGTGGTCTAGGAGCAGAAACACTGTTTGTAAGGCACTCGGAGAGAAGCACAATTAACATGCATTTCCTTCCCAGCACACATCTAGTAGAGCATATCAAAGAGAAAGTGGCGGGGGGGGGAATAAAAAAAGCACACTACGGTGTTTTTAATAAACTAAGAAACTTTTTTGACTTTCATGATGTACATATGGCCGTTAATTTCAATGTCATGTTATGATTTTTGGCTGAGCCAACAGTATGTATGGATGGAAGCAAACAAAACAAATGCATTTTGTATTCAAATTTATACAACTCCATACATTTTTATGCTGTTTATTTGAAAATTAATTTTGGCTTAGGCCTTAGAGACAGCAAATGTTGTCAAGATTTGAGGGCTACCTGAAAAGCCTTGGGGACAGCATTACCCTTATGCATAAGAAACAGCAAAATAAAATAAAAATAAATGAATTTCCAAATACGTCATGGCTAATCCCTTGAGCTGACCTACAAATGAATTATAGAGGGTTTGCTACAGGACTGAGTAGATCTTGTGATTTCACTGAGAGATTTATCTTATTTTCCAACTTATTTTCATATCTTATTTCCTTTTCTTTTAGAATTAGACTGTAAATAAAAGAGCTAAGACCGAATGAAGCTCCTTTTCGCCGCACTCATGTTGGATTGATAAATTAAAATGGTGAGATGAGTTTTGTATGACCCATCCTCGAGGATTTGGGAAATTTAGCCGATGCAAAACAAGGCATTAATTTGGAGAGGCCTAGCTACTTACAATGCTTAGTATTCTGACAATGATGAATGGCATCATTCCAAGCAAATGGTAATTTCACTTTTTGTGACAGTACTTTAGAGCAAAACCGACTTTCTTCACACAAAGAATTTGCAATCCTATTGAACAGAGGCTGTACCTGAATATCAGAAATCCTTCATTGTTTAAGTATCATCTGATATTCTTGATTGGCTCCAGACTGAAGGTTGCAGTTGAATTAGGGAGAACGGAGGTTAAGTCCTAACCTTGAAAGATTTAGCAGCCATTGAAACACTGCCTTTGGGCACTTATTGGCCTGTATTTATCAAAAAACTTTTCAATTCAATGAGGGGAGGGAGAAAACACAAAACTTGTCACATTCATCAAGTGAAGCCACTGGAAAGACATCTACAGAAGAACACCCAAAAAGCATAATCTTTCAGAAGAGCTGATAGAAATGGTAATTGGATGGGATGAAGAATAATACTTCTAAAGCAGGGGTATAGAGAATATAGCTAAAAAAATCAAGGTCAGGAGAAGAGAATGTATCCTTTTCAACTTAATAAAACTTACATTTGCCTTTTGTATTGCAGAAAATATTCCAGGTACCATCTCTAATTTATTTCTGCACAAACATTTCTAAGGGAAAACAGGATTACAAACAAACTGGAAGCATGTTTTCTTTTAGCATACGTGCAGCGAACATAAAAGCATTGTTAGCAGACACAATTAGGGAAAAAAAAAAAAGAAACACACACGCACACAACACAGAACAAACTCCAGGACTTCCCTATTATTTCGAAATGTGGCTCAGCCTTCAGAAACAGAGAGCATCTTTAAAAAAAAGCATCTCCCTAAGGCACTCAAGACCCACCTTCTATGATTGGCAAAGAGCACTGACATTGTCTCCCAAACAGGGAACAGAAATGATGAATCATAAAAACTTGATTGCACTTCTTCCTGCCTCCTTACTAACAAGCTAATCAGAGGCTGCAAAGCGAGTGTCATGTGTAAACGGATGAGTTGTACGGGGATGCTATATTGTCCCATTTTTATCTTGCACAAACACCTCGGGCTTGAACTTTGAAGGCTTTTGGCACATTTCTCAGGTTTTGTATCAGGGGTCCTATCCAGCTGGTGAAGAAGGGGAAATACTGAAGTGCTGTGTTGCTCTGCTCAGAGGAGCTGCACGGATGCAGGTGTCTCCTTACTGACGAAGACATCAGCTACGGGAAAAAAAAAATCTGCAAAAGGTCAATATCTGCAGGCACAAAGCCTCCAGCCAGCTCCCTAAACAGTTAACAGAAACAGCACCTACTACCAAAACATCCTCATAAATAACTCGTGTAATGAAAGTAGAGATGAAAGCATTTGTTAATTTTCCATAGTCCAGGGATTTGGCTATCGATGTCCATTAATCCAGGAAATATAGCATTATATTTGTCAAGAGCTTCTTAGCACATAGGGCTGAAGGAATAACCCATGATTTGTGCTGACAACATGTTCTTTGCCAGACCAGGTATTTTAGGGTTACAGAGCATTTAATGACAGCATTGACTAATCTGCTCAGGGCTCAACGGCTCATCAGCAAGGCTCTCCTACCAAAGGTACCTAAGAAACAACCTTTGCCAACAAGAACTGCAGGTCACCCCCATCCCAAAAATATCATCTGCAACACGTGGCAGGGATAGGTCGGTGAAGACACACTGACATGATGAAAACTACAACTAAGGACAAAAATACACAGCAGCAGCCCCCCCAAAAGTCTGTAACTTGGGGTGAAACCTACTGTCTGTTCTTCAACACCTTGACATCAAGAAAGCAGTTATAGGGATGCCCTGTTGTGCCTAGACGCTCGTGGACATATGGTATGTTTTACCATTAACTGCAAATTTCCTCACTTTTATGGTTTTCTGTCACAACCATAATGTTTTCTTTAATGCAGATTCATTGCATGAACATATTTATTATATATTTCATGTTTTTCCCAGCTGCTCCCCACTTCTCCTTGGCTTTCTTGGTCTCTGCACCAGCCCAAGGCCACACCATGGCAGGGACCCATCCCAGGGGTGCCGACTACCCTGCAGGACTTCAGGCATCCATTTCAGTGTTAGAAATGCTATGTCCCATTACAGGGGTTTGCACTCCACGTTTTATGTTTTCCTCCATGTCGCTCAAAACCCCCTTTAAATCACCATCCACAGCAGGTGCTTCATTTCTCCTCCTCAGCACATGGATCTACCAAATCCCCACACGTTGAGCACCACACTGTGGAAGGCCAATCTCCTCAAGTAATTCCTTAAGCTTTTTATTTCCCTCTCCAAGCCAGAGAAGATGTGTCTTTGGCCACGTTTATCGCTGGCACAAGCAGACCCTGCATTGCCCCTGCTTAGTGCGCTGTGCTCAGTCTCCTCCCTGGTCCCACCATCATAACCCTGGGGAGAAAGCCAGCAAATCACGGGAAAAGTCAGCATCTCAGGTAATTTCTACATGGTCACAGCTGAGGCAAACCCACATACACCTCCGTGTCTCCAAAAGAGCTAAGGAAGGACTTTTCAGGACATGGACCGTAACAACAGAGGCACAAACTCAATGACCATGGTCCATTCGGTGATGGTGAGGCTGGAAACGTCACCCTCTTGGTGATGAAAGAAAAGAACATTTACAAGATCAGTGGTTTTAGGTAAAATCTCATTGCCACTGCCTAGAGAATATGTGTTAGCCATAAAAAGAACTAGTCTCTTACACCCACAATAGGAAAAAAAATATTCAGGAAAATTCCTGTATCACCTACAATTATTCAAAGGCAGATCTCACATCCTATCTCAGCAATCCCCAGAGCCCCCCTTTGGTATCGGTGTAAGTTATGACTGAGCAAAAGTTTAGTAAACACCTCAGGATTTGGCCTTCTGGTGTTTAGCAACTAACCTTAATTTAGAGCATACATTTTCCAAAATACGTTAAAAGTATAAGCCTTTACTGCAGCAGGCTTTAGGAAAACAAAGTAAACAGGTCATTATTTGTGGCGAAGGTGGCACGTGCAGCTTTCCAAAAAGTGGGAAAAGTTTGTGGGAAATCACGGAATTAATCACTACACCGCATAAAAGCGGTATATTCTATAATGATTTCAGCACGCTTCTATGAATTTATTTATCTGCCTGATGCCACCTGTTTCACTGCCGGATCCTCCTGCCACATACCAAGGCATCACTGGGGGGTCAAACCAGGAAAATTCCTGGGGACCATCTGCTTATTCATAACCCCCAAACCCATATTTCCATCTCAGCATCATATCCGCCCTTATCGGGAGGCATTGTTCACTAACAACCATTATTTAATTAACAGATGAAGAAGCCCTGAAAGCCACGCCGGCAGATTTTGAACTTGATCTTCTCTCATTTGCTGTCATGCAAGACCAGATAAATGACAAGTATTTCAAGAGTCTGCAAAGGCCCTTTAGAACAGCTGCACAGGCTTCACCCCTTCTTTGCAGCAGGTTTCTCACTTAAGAAAAAAACACGCTTCATTACATCGCCTCTTACTTGAGCTGCAAGGGTCTATTCAAGGAAGATAAGCCTCTTAGAAATGAAGTAGCGTTGAATTTAGGTTTTGAGTGACAGGAGGAAGGTTTATCCATTCAGCAGACAATACTGCTTTCTCTGCATTAATCTAGGAGGCGGACAATGATCTGGTTTTTAGGCAGCATCTCATCTCTTTTCCCACAGCAGAAGGTGATTAGAGTTCGGAAGCAGGGACTGTGAAAGAAAGGCGAGCGCTATCTCCCCAGCCCTCCTGTTTCCTGAGCGGGCAGGAGGGAAGTTCTCAGCCAAGTGCATCAATCACAGGGCTGGCGCTCAGGATGTGCCGCTTGGTTGGGGGCTGACCGGGGGCTGGCAGGTGAGGGCACGAGCACCCCCGACCTCCTTATCTCTGAAGATAAAGTTGAGAACTTTGTTTCATAACCCTACACGTCTTGCATTTGGGACAGGGGGAATAACGCCCCACTATGAACACCCAGGGTAGGTAATAAGTGTCAGAAAACACTTTTGTTAAGGGGGTCCAGCCCAGGGATTGTTTATCAGTGATGAGCGTTGGCATTTCTCAGCTCAGCCCTCGCAGCAGCACTCTGTGCTCACCAGCAGCTCCATCCAGGCGATCTCCCAACACTCACGCGAAGAGAGCCGCGATGGTCCTGCTTTGCAGAGAGGAAAACCAAGTAACTGAGAAGCAGATTTGTCTGAGACCACAGTGGCAGAATGGAAACTGAACCCAGAAATTTTGGCTCTCCTAGCAGGTTATGCATGACCAAAGGGGCCAGGAGCTGGCTTGGGGAGACCACCCGCCCCACACACACTCCTGTAATGATGATCAAAAACAGCTAAAACTTTTTTCTGTCTCACAGCACCTCCATTTCCCACATTCAAGGAGCAACCTGCTATTTCAACCAACTCTCCAGTGGGAAAAGCGAGTTACCAGGAGCCACATGAGAGCAGGGCGGCCGCAACCTGCTCAGCAGCACTGGCATTTCTCTCTGCTGTTCCGAGATCTGTGCCTCCAGCTGTTGGGCCGGAGGGGTTTTAAGCACTTCAGCTTTTCAAGCACACATGCATAGGCATGAACAGGCAAGGCAGCAAGAGAGGAAAATATTCTGAAGTGTGAATAAATACACAGCATAAATGCCATAGTTTGTGCTGGTACATGGGACAAAGCACCAAGCTTTCTGAACAGAATTATTGAAGTATCCATACATATGTCTTCTTACATGCAAAAAACCTGCAACATTAACCATTTTATTTAGGTAATCATTATAGCACCTACATGTTCACAAATTAATTCAGTTTTCTTGTCCTCACTTGTCAGGGAACCCAGTAGAGCTTACGCCCACAACCAATGGGTGTTGCAACCCATTATGAAACACCAGGACCAAAAAAGCCGATACCAAGGCACATTGGAGACCCTGGTCCCAGCTGCCCAGGGACCTGCCTGGAGCACATTGAGCAAAGCCAATTCCGCATGAGCTGAGAAGTTATAAAAAAGGAGAAAGGAAAAAAAAAAAATCTGCCATTTTACCTAACACCCTGTGGGCGCTATTTTTAAATAAGCAAATCTTCTGTAACACAAATGCTTTCTACACCAGGGAGACTTTATTGTGTCGCAGAGCGAAGCAGCTGAAGGGAATCCCTTTTCACTGCCAGGATGCTCTGAATAACTTTTAAGGGGCAACACAGCAACCCTTGCTCCTGTTAGCGACAGCCCACAGATCAAAATGCGGCGTGGTGCAGAAACACAGCAAACCTTCCACAAATAAGGAGCGTATTGACACATTTTCTCTTCGCCCCTTTGTGCTAAGCCTGTGTAACTGCACTTCAGTGAATGGCTTTTTTGTTATTCTTATCTCCGCGCCTCAAAATTCTTCAAAACACATCTGTCACGGCACAGCTTGAGCGCCAGCCCCAAACAACTCCGGTGTCACAGCTCTCCTACCGCCCCTCCAACCTCCCAGGTGGGAAGAAGTTTGCACAGACATTTCTTTTGCTCATCGGAGCATGGCTGGCGTGCCGAGTCAGCACCGCACAGACCCACGTCCTCCCCTTTTTTCCTTCTTTCCACCCACCCCCCCCTTTTTTTTTTTAAAGGGGACTTAATTGCTTCATTTCAGATGTTATGTTTAACCTCAGGAAATGGTACTATAGACATGGCAAACAACTTTCTGGTTGTTTCCAATCAGTACCATATTATGAAGTACAGCCAGTTAAGAATCCTATTCATTTTCTTGCCCTGTCATCTTGATCTTATTTGAATGTCTGGGGAGCAGGAGGTGCTCGCTCGGCCCCACGTTTCAGAAGTGGGGGCAGGAGCGTCTGTGCAATGTGTTAGAGACACTGAAAGTTTTCATTTTGACTCCTTAATGAGAGCGACCTTTGCCACGAGCTGATGAGTTCCATACCTGTCCTGGTGTGTTTTCTGAAAACATTTGACACTGCTCGCAGGTTTGACGGGGATATGACTAATGAAGTCTTGGTATAAAAATAATGGGCTGCAATTGCAAGTCATTTGTGTGAAACCAAACTCCTTAAAAACTTGTCTCTGCTCACTTTCTGTTTTCTAAATGAGTCAATAATATGAATCAGATGGCTTGAAGGAATAGACCCCCAAATATTTCCTCTCTCCCTTCTATAAATTAGCTGCCATTTTGTGCAATTTTTGTTGCCTCCAGGCACGGTTTAAATTGGACTGTAGTTACTAAATTGCTGGAGCTATTGCAAAATGTGTAGGCTAATACATAATACCTTGTTTTTGTTAAATGCATAGTAACAGCTCTTCTTGTGAGGTCAAGAGGCCCGGGCTGCTACTACTTAGAATGCATAACAATTTTATGTAAAGTAACAAGGAGGCAGGCAGGAGTGTGTGTTTCTGCTGCAAGTTTTAAATAATCAAAAAAAATTATGTATTGTTTTCACTTTTTTTTAGTCTGCTGCAAGGGCAGAGGGATGCCTGCTGCAACACTGTAGTTTGCCTTTAATCCCTGCTGTGGGACTTGACTGTGGGCTGAGGGATGCAGCATCAGGAGCCTCCTAGCCACACTAAAGACCATTTTGGAGACACATTACTGTGGCTCATCCTCCACTCTGAAAGTTTAAATTCTCTTTTTAATTGAATAGGTGCCTCATGAATCTAACCACCTGGGCAGCCAGCTTAGAATATATAAAACATTGCAGAAACTCATGAACTGTGCTATATTCACAGCACAACTGGATGGGCCACTGACTCTTCCAATTTTGGTATCAGTACTGATAATTTGTGTTTCTCTTGAAACCTCATCTCATGGAGTCATGTGAATATATGAGGATTTGAACTCTCTTAGAAGCAGTAGCTTACAATGCGACAGAAGAATGCCTGAAATTCTCACTCAAGCTACCTTAGGAACTCAAAACCTTGAAGAAAACCAAAAAGAAACTCATATGCTTTAACTTCTGTACTTCTGAGGCACCTGATTCATGATTTTTGATTGTAGAGAACTGGAAAACCTGTTACAATGACTACGAAAAGTTCTGTCATAAACTACTCTGTCTGCTTTTAATCCAGCCTGACTATCGACGACAACAGGTCCATACTGGTCCTAACTTTCCCTAACATACATATATTCCCACATAAATTATTTTAAATCTCCCCTAAAAAAGTTCCACTGGATACAATAAAGGGAAAACAAATATATGATGGAGGTGTAGTCACACGTTTTAGTGCTCTGGTGGAAAAGGGTTCATATTGTATGGTTTTAGAGCCCATGTGAACTAGAAGGGGCCACCGCTGCAGGGACTGCCAGCCGCCACCGAGAGTTCTGTTTGATGTTGAAACACACAATCAAGTTATTTTATATAAGATACTATTTTAGCCACATTTGGATAGGCAATTGAAAGGCAAAGGTCAACATTTTTCCTTCAGTTCAAGGATGTATATATATACACACACCACACAAGTACAAACACACATTGTACTCCTGTACGTGCGTATATACGTGCATGAGTGTTATGAACGTGTGGAAGAAATAATCCGCACAGGTTGCAGACATTTCCCATTACAACCTGTGAGTGGTCTCATTATACCCAAGCTCATTTGCACTCAAAACGTGCAAAGTTAGGAACAGGCATAAACTTTTGCAGGACCAGGGCTCAAGTACACACTCAACCTTAGGCTCCAGGTTTGGACATGCTGTTCTTCAGCCCTAGAACAAGCACAAAGCTTCATACAACTAAACACAACCAATACACAAGAGATTTTGTTTTGTTTTGAAGCTCCCCTGTGGCCCAACAGAAGTTGCGAAATCAAATGAATGTAATCATGCGTTCATTCCCCACTTATTGATGTGGCCTCGCCCTTGGGCATATTTGCAAAATTTCCTTCTACATAATAAAAAACGACATGTCACTTAGTGTGACCAGCCGGACTGCGGACCGGCACTAGTCAAACACAGAGGCTATTCACTGTTAAAATGGACAAAGGCATTCCTGGACTCAGCTAAAGATTATATTCTTCTACACCGAACCTCGGTGAGGATGGTACAATGGTTTGTTGGTGGTGTTGCCCAGAGATAGGACAGTCTGTTTGTGGGAAGTTTGGTCACAACACAAACCTGCTCTGTTAAGTGGACTCACAGCACCCTTGAAAGAGCTGCACATCCCATTTCATCATTTTTTTTTCCTGCATAAACAGACACATCTACAACCACTGACATTTCCTTGCCTCCAGCCCCAAGCAGCTGCCAAAGGACCACGTAAGAAATCCTCCCACATGCAGCTCAGCAGCAATAGCAAGAGACCAGAACCCAGAGAGCTCATTTTTTGCTGTCTTCATTCAAGGATTCACTAATAAATCCCCATTAGCCAGACCAAGTTGCGTTAGTCCTGCCCTCCTGCACAGATGCAGCCCAGCCCTGGAATGAGAGGACTCCAATACCCAAGCGCTCCAAGACCCCACATCTGGTCCCAAGCAGCACCCACCTCACCTCCAGGTAGGAAGGGGACCTGGCAGATGGTGAGTGCTCCTCTGGGTGCCAGCATCACACAAAACAACAATAACCACAAACTCTGCCATTCATATCTCTACAGCTTCCACCTTCTGTGGTCAGAGGGTATCTCATGTAGCTTTAGGAAGGCACTTCTCTGCAAGTGGTCACCCATCCCCTCACTGCAGTCCATGGAGGAAGACACTTTGGAGACCTCACCCCAGATGGATTGGTTCACTATGGTCTTCTCACTGTCACCCATTGAGGTGGCTTTGACTACCACATGGAACTGGATACCAAACGTTCAGACAGCTCAAGCTAGCCAAGATGAGTATCACCCTGTGTGGCAACCTACAGGGAAGCCCTCTCATCCTTGCATAATTCAAAATCTCTTCGATTTTCTTTTAAAATGCACGGTATCAGCTATTACAGAGGATCCTTAACCAAATCGTCCAGCTCACTGTGGGATTTTCTACTCTCTAAACTCTTTGTTTTTGCTGGCTCAGGCTTGATTATAGGTAACTGTACATATTTCCGAACTCCCTGTGAACCGCATTGTACCTAAACCTAATTTGCGGTTTGGGTACGAATGGGTAATTAGACATCCACTTCTTCCAACGTTTGTGCCAGCAATTTAAAGTGGGCAAAGAATTACTAGTTCAAATATCGCACCTTACACCTTGACACCAGCTCTGAAAAGGCTGGTCCTGGGACATTGGACATTCCATAAATATATGCACGGCCAGGAAGAAAATGGTGCAAGCCAGCCAGGATTCTTTTTAATATCTCTCTTTAATTCAAGGGGCCCATTATATATAGTGCTCAGGACAGGAAAAGGAAGACTTGTACCCACTTGGGGGGGTGGGTTATGGTTTAGCCACCAACTTTCCTTTTTGCTCACACAAGGGCTAATTCATAGGTTAAGTGGAGGATTATAGATGATAGAAATGCAGCAGCCCTTTTCCTTTCCTCCTCATGCTTTTCACGTAAAGAGAAAGAAGGCTTCTCTCATCCCTTCTGCAAAAGTGTCGACACATTTCCATAGCTCTGTGAGAGGACCTGCCATTTCTGTCACTCTACTACCCCTTGTCCTTTTGTCCCCCCAGCATCTTATTTCAGCTTGGAGAAGAATAATTCACAGCTTCAGAAGATAAGAACAGATTTCCTAGGAAATACCTCTGTAAGAAAAGCCTGGACTGTAACCATGCCCAGGATAACACAAGCCCAGTCCTTTCTTTTGCTGATTTGTGCGAGTTTTGCCACCAACTTTAAGCAAAATCAGCGCTTTGCAAGATGTCTCTTTCAAAGTAGCATCTCGCTTAGCGAGACAGCACCTGCAAAGTCACCAGGCACCTCTGAGCATGTTTAATCAGTGGGAAAAAGATGACAGTATGGAAGACCAAGCTCTGGCCTGATACCAGCCTGCTTCCCAGTACCCAGCCATGCTGCCCCATCAGAATAACCACTTGTCTTTGCCTGGCGAAACTAAAACTAAATAGCAAGTAAATGCTTAGAAAAATTAAACGAATTGTTGCAAATTAAGGGCTGCAAAAAGTCACACTGAAAACAAATATGTGCATGAACAGACAGCCCCATTAGGCTGCTCATGACCCAAAGTTACTGACTAGAGCAAAATTGAAACCACGGGTTTTTGCTTAAAGGAAATCTCTGTGAGCTTTTGTCACTCTGAAAACAGCAAAAGCTACAGGCAGATCCCCTATGCGTTTGTACACACATTGCATTTCAGGAACAACATACACATGCTACAGATTGTTGCATTTTTCATAGTAAGCAATCACCAGCAGATCAGTAAATAAAGCTCCAACGTAAAACTCCTGTAACTTTTTTGCTGGTATGAGCATTAAGTCTTCCCCTAGCCTACTAGTAACTTAAACACCTTCCTTTGGTAGTTTCCCTTTTGTTTCTTTCAATTCTGTTTGTTTAAAAGAAATGCTTGGAATTTTAGCACAGGAGCTGCAAGTAGCTTTTTTTTTTTTTCCTCAACTCCTCCCTGTTCAAACCTTGGCTTCTTTTTAAGTGCACAACAGAGACATTTGCTGGGTTCCCAGAGGGAAAGAGAAAACAGAGAAAAAAATGAATTTGAAAAATGGTTGCGTTTTGTTTGTTTTTCAGTTTTGTTGGGGATAAACGCACCTTCCACGCTTGTTCTGGGTAAGACAGATGGGAATCCTACATAAAAGGAGCTCTGTGGGTTTTGAAGAGCAAAGTGGGGAATCAAAAGAATGCCCTTTCGTTAAAAAAAAAACCACTACACACTAGTTTAGGATAATCTATACATGTTTTTTTCATGTATTTTCTATGGAAACGTGGCCAGAGCTCACAGTTTCCACCTTAGGTACATTTTCCCTAGTTAATTAAACCCTCTTTCCCCACATGACAAATGGGCCTTTCTCAGCAAAGGGCACGATTGCAGGCACAGATGAAGTCAAAGGGGGCATTCTTAGTGATTAGACATGAAATACGGACTTTAAAAACATAGAGATTTTGAATGTAAAGAGGGAATAACTTACTGCATCCTCAGGGTAAAGATAATTTATGCACCCTTTACCTAAGTGAGTTTTCTCTATCTGTTTTGGGGGGGTTTAAAAGGTCTATTTATCTGTTTGGGTGTCCTTTCAAAAATATATTTCCCACATCCCTCCTCTTCTGTATAGTGCCCATATGTTTCCCAAGCCAAAATCATTAGAAATACTGCCTTGATGATATGTGAGCTTTCAAACGTGGCATGCTTTGGTACAAACGAGGAGAAAGCATGGGCACCGATGGGCTCAGTGTCTCTGACTGACCCCAAAAGCACCATTGCAAACTGCAAACGTGCAAGATAAAATAAAAATAAAAAGTCTTTAAGTATGAGGGTGGTAGAAGGGAGACCTAAAAATCATGAGATATTTTATGTTTAGATACTGGGCTTGGTGCTCCCAGATATGTTTTCAAGCACTGCTTAGTAACTCACTGTATTTTTAAATGAAAATTGGGGTTGTCCCAATTGCTTTCTCTGTAAAGGTTTGGGCAGGGAGGCGGCACCAGCTGAAGCCCGTAGCCTACAGGAAAATTTCAGAGGTTTCTTTCTTTTGTCAGAGGCATTTTGAGCACCAGAGAAACAAGAATTGAGCTGAGGAACTGGAGCAAAACACAGGGCAGAGATATAGAGTGACCAAATTTATTCGACTTCTCCTACATCCTACATATCAAGGACAACTTATTTCTGTATCAGTGCTGTTTCTCCTTAATTGTCCTGTTCATTTTACACCAGGCATTAAACTGTGCATTGAAGTGTCTGGTCAGCTTTTACATACTAAAGCAACCCCTCACTAATTCAGATCTTCCTACTAAATTCATAGGATCTCTGCTGAACAGGTGCTTGTGCTTCAGAAAGGCAGCAATTTCTGTTCAGATGTTCATGGGTGGAAAGTAACCATTTAGAAAATATTAGTCATGTACTGATGCGATTTAAAATTAAGAACTTAATATTTTTGGAAATAAGGAACTATGCACGGCTATCACTCTTCCTCTAGTTCTAGAGATGCAAGGGTACAGAGATAATATGGAGATTGGCCATGGTCAGAGCTGAGTTGTGCTATCGACCCACAGTTTAATGAAAAAAGAAAAAAGTGCATCATACAACACATGAGAAATCAGTACAGGAGTTTGCACCATGGAAATAAAGAAGGATTCTGGCCCAATCCCATATCCTGTATGTATCTGAAGTGGTTTCCAGCATGTGGCATACCACCTGCAGCACACATGCTGCCCCACCACACAACACAGCCTTTCCAGGAGACCCCTGCACCTCTCTGCTGATGGTCAGTTTGGTTTTCCAGAGGGAAACACTGTCCTGCTTGCTCCTCACCACAATTCATCCTCAAACAGCCTCACTCACACCTCCTGCTGCAGCAACAAGGGCTCCTTGGAGCTGCCCCACCACTCGCAGGAGTTACCAACGGGGATGCTAGTGACTTGGCCCCTTTGGTTCTGGTGATTACTACTTACCAAGTAATAGGAATAGGAAAAAAAAAAAACAGGCCTAGAACCAGGCCTAAAACCAGGAATAAGCCTGCCATACCCTAGGGACTGTAACACCAACAAAATCAGGCCCTGTTCACGCAGCCCTTGCTCAGGTGGCAGCAGGACTACCTGCGTGGGTTGGCAACAACTTACACAGCCAGAGCTGCAGGATTGGGCCCTTAATTGCTTAAAAATACACTACCCACCAATGGTTACCTAATTTAGCAGAATATATTACCTCTCTGCTCCATAAATCTTAATTAAAGCTGTTAGTTTTCCTATTATATGATCAAGAAACGCCCCATTAAAGTTAAGCAGTTTCTCGAAGTAATTATATACATTATGTGGTGTGAGTGTAAAGATGCATACAGCATTCCACTTCCAATTATTTTGCATACCCTGAAAAGCACTATCTATTAAATAAAAAACTTGCAGAATTTCATTAATGCACGATTTTTTAATCTCCCAAAAGTCAAAGCTGTCCCACAGGAGCATATATACTCAGTGTTGGCTCCTTATAATACAATTTAATGCTCACAAACACAACTAAAGTATTTAAGCATTTACTGAGGTTGTCATAAGTGCTTTTCTTATTTTTGATCAAATTCAAGTCTACACTTAATACAGTTAACTGTAGTTATTTAATTTCAAAACTCAAGAATCCAACCTCAAAAATTTATAACAATATAAATTTAGTTACATTGATATAGGATATGTATGCTACTGGGAAACCATTTTTCAGTAAGAAGTGCAGAATTGTAAGATCTAAAAGGAGTTATTTTTTAAAGTAAGCGTTATTTCAAATAAACCTTGTCAGATTTCAAATAATATTTTCTTATTCGCCTGCAAAACGATTTCATAATTTTTAGTGGTATATTTCAAGCCAGTGCTAAATGCTACCAAAAGCTAAATGTATTTTAATTATGCTTTCTCTTTTGATGAGGATTTCATGTAAATACAGAACAAATATTAAACTGAGACACTGCAAATATCTTAAATACTTTATTAGCCAAAGCACTTCATTTCCTAGCAACTGGCTAGAGAGAATGAAATTTGGAAAATTATTCTTAGCTCCCCTAAGACACTGAATTTATTGCCCGACCACATTAACAATTAAAAGGTATATGCAAAATGTTAGATGTTAAAATATAATGGAAGGAACTTAACATCTGCTCATGTAAGGCAAGGAACCAACTGCTGCCCTTAAAAGTAACCTAATCATGCTTGCAAGAATGTAATATTTTACTTTTAAGCAAAATATTATTCTCCAAAAACTACAGAGAGTCGATCAGACACGTAAAAAAGGCAGAGAGAAAAAGCAGAGAAAAGCACAGAGAGAAGCAGCCCTGGCTGATGCTGATAATCTTTGATCCAATACAGTTTCATATCATCCCTCAGAGCTGACAGTACATTATTAATTGAAACATTGGAGCTGAACTATGTCCTTTTCTGTAGTAATCATAATATAATTATATCCCATAGGCAGAAATACTATTTCCACCTCTGCCCCCGAAAAGGTAATCTGCAAACTGCCTTAAAAATGCGTGAAACCAAATAATACACCACCGCTCTATTTACGGTATCAGTACTCAGGGTCCATAAATCATGACGCATATTCTGAGGAAACAGATAAATGAAAATATCAAATATGATTTTTACACAATACATTATGAAAGCATCTTGGATAACTTGATCTCAAACTATCTCACTGGGTTTCTTTTTATAATTTTTTTTCCTGTTTTTAATTTTTGCACAGATGTAGCTATATAAATAGCAGTATTTCCCGGAATCCCTGAAACGTCAAACCAAACATATTTTCCAATATTAAATGATTGCATTCCATTATATCATTACCACTTAGAATAGGCTATAAATTCATTTACTGAAGAGTTTAATAACAGTGCCTGATCTTTCGTATACCATACTTTCACTAATAGAAAATTGGCCTCTTCTGAAACATTAGCACGTTACCCTTTCTAGTAAAGCATATCAAATCACATTAGTGAAAAAGTTGCCAAGTCAAATGGAAGTTTGGTGCCAGTTTTCCTCGTCTTTTTTTTTTTGCCCTTTCTTTTTCTCAAGAGGCAGACAGAGAGAGCGAGCGCAAGAGAGGGGGGATTAAATTTCTCACTAAACTTGTGGCAGTGAACATAAAATATAATAATACTCCTTTAACATTCCTATCATGATTTTGGTCCTAGCACTAAAACCAGATGAGGACTGAAGGAGTTAATGTTTTAAAATATGCAACAATTCAGAGAGATAGCTTGCATGATTTGCAATACATTTCTTTTTCTTTGCAAGATAGACTCTAGAGCAGACAGATCAACTTTGCGAAAAGAACTGCAGGCGGGGTGGGGGGGAATGACTCTACAACCAATCAAACCAAATGCCAGAGCAGAGGGCAAAAGGATATGGAAACTGAGAAGATAGACTTCCAAGTCCTTTCCTGAAAGTGCTTGGATTTTGAGGAGAGTCCAACATAGCCTGACAAAAGTGTCTTTGTGCAGCGACACTGGGGAGAAGGGAGGAGAGCTCGGGAAACCTAATGAAAACAGGCCAAGCCTTGTACATTAGACCCCATGGAGAACTTTGGATCATACGAGCTGCAGACAAGCACCGAGTATGTAATGCCAAATTAAAGACCACCACGTCTGGGCAGCATCAGAGCAGCACCGGGGCAGATGCAACCACAGTGCCATGGGCCAGCATGTCACCCAGTGCTTCCCTCCATCCCTCGCCCTGGCCCCTGCAGGAGCTGAGCACCCAGGGCCTCTCTGTAGGGACTTGTGGCTCATTTACCCGCTTAAAAAAATAAATAATTTTTAAAAAATTTTTAAATGTCTCCATTTTAAGATCAATGAAAAAACAAGAATAGCACCTCACGCAGCAGTGAGGCAGGGTGAGAGCCAGCAGAAAAGAAACTGAAACAGAAGAACCCACTGTGTGGGTGGGGGGATCGAGTTGGTGGGCATTTATCCCTCCCTGTCACTGGCATGTATTAAATGGGATCAAGTGGGGGGGCATTTTTCCCCACCTGTTACTGCCATGTATTAAATGAGATTTGAAATCCCTGTCCAATTTATTGAATGGTATAAACCGGCACTGCTCCTTGGTGGTCAACAAAGCTAAACCTACTTGCAGGAGAGCACAGGATTTGTTCCTGTTAAATCAAAAAAATTTGTAGGAAATAGTGTAGAAGTGTCTGGTTTGGGATAGGGGAGAAGAAGAAGGGACAAAAAAAACAAATGCAAACCCGACATTTTGATGTAGCTAGAAAAGACTAGCCACTTTTTAGCTCTGAATAACAAATGTGAAAAGAAAATCCCCTATATTTAAAGTAACACTTGGAAAAACGACCAGTGTTTCCTCAGCAGCAACCGAGCCAACTTCTCTCAGTCACCTCCAGCACAGAGCGACACCGATTGTGGTGAGGTCGCACTCATGTGAGGAACCCCCATTGGCCAAACCCAAGTGTCCATATCCAGTGGAAACCTGGGGCAACCTCCGGCTTTGGTGGGAAGGCCCTGGATTTGCACCACTGTCCCTAAGGGAAATACTTGGCCCAATAATTCCTTAAAAACACAAGGTGGTTGTTTTTTTTCCCTCCCACTGAATGTGAAACCTCAGTGAAGTCAGTGGTGTTGCATAAACTATAGATCACTACAGGCTTTAGTGCTTTGTTTTATGCCAGATATTTTCTGATATTGTGTATTTCTAGTAAAAATTCCCCTTCATTTATACAACAGCAAGCACGCTGAATGCTTCCCTGATACCTCCCTGGTGCAGGCTGGACCCACACACTCAGAGAACTCCAGGTTTTCCAAAGTCCTGTGTGTTCCTCCCCACTACTCTTCCAGAGACCGTTTTCTCTAATTTGGCCTAAGAGTGACCCAGACTGTCCCTCTTCGCAGCCCAGAACTTCCTCCCATCTCTCCTCAGGGTATTTTTTTCTTTCATTTCCCCATCACAATCCTCACTGGCCTTTGGATCCCCACAATATTATCATTTAACTGGGGACAGAAGAGGGTCTTCATCCCTCTCTCCTTCTTCCTCCTCCCAATTCCCCTTGTTCTCCTGTCATTACCCATGTTTCCTTCTCATCTGTGGTGCCACCACATTTAAACAGTTCAACACACCCACAACTGGCTTGCTCCTCTTCACCTTCAGCATGCGGCTAGTTGGATTTATAGACAGATACAGTAGGAGGGTTCATAACTACTGATTCCAAGATAATTTAAAGTGTCCTTGCAAGATACGGTGTGAAGACAGCCCTTCTAGACCATTCTTTGTCCCACTAAAGGTTGATAGGATTGTTCAAGCCAACATCAGGAGTCAACACAGCTTTTCTTAGATCATAAGACAGAGACTTGCTTTATGCTGCCTTAAGTGTTGCTTTTCAAGTAAACAAATTTACGATCAGCCTAGCCCCAGCAATCACATTTGATTATTAATAGTTATCGAGCCATAAGAACATTCTGAGGTTACCCACCAGACATGAACTTTTATCATGGGTAGCCCTGTTCCAAATTTAATAGGGGATTACATTCACTAAAACTTCTCCACACTGTACACAGAAAGAGGGAAAATAATGAAAATAGCCTTCACTTCCTATTTGAACACCGACAGACAGTTTGGAGTTGAAATCAGGCTCACTGTTTCGACACCTGTGGCAGCCTATACCACTGGCATTTCATAAAGATCATTTTATCACTAGATGCATTAAAAATATATCTCTAAAACTCTTCTTTTTACTGTCTAGACTTAAGTTGAAATAAATACTATAAGAGCACTGAATAAAGAAAAGAAGACCACAATAATCCCAGACTTTGCAGAACCTTGGATTTGTCTCAAAAGCTAATTAATAGTTCAGGGGTATCTGAATCCAGAATTTTGATTTGCGTCCTTTGCTACAATTTATAGAGAGTTGTTTGTTTTTTTTTTTCCCATCCCTAACGTAAGGTTTGTTTGTTTCCAGTGTCATTTACTAAACACTGGCCATACCTTGGGGCTAAACAAAGACCAAAGACCACAGCGCCTTTGGCTTCACAAGCCAGTGGTGGGAGAGGGACCTCCTTGCTCACACATCCAGCACCGCAAAGGTTTTCTGGCATTGTTATTAAATCAATACAAAACACCAACAGAGAGCACTCATCTCATTTTTTAAAGCCGTGTGTTTTCCGAGCTGCTTATTCAATCATTTTAACAATTCCAAAAACCACGACTCGTATCACACATGTCCTTTCATTGGGAACCATAGGTGATATGATCAAAGTTAGCCTACACCTAATCAGCAAGCGAGAAATAATCAAGAATCTTTTTTTTAAGACGTGTTCAATTCAGCAAAGGGCAAGGACTATTAGTCTTTTCCTTATTTACTACAGTTTGGGTGAAATTCACATTATTTCCATTAATATCTCTCCCACCATATCAATTATTATAAGGTGCACTCAATAATGCGGCTACGTTATACCTCGAGCAAAGTATCTTTCAATGCAGTTTCTCAAGCAAACAAGATTTACATCCTAATGCAAGATTCACAGCTCTACCGAACAAATGCCATATGTCTCTTTTTTTCAGTTATTGCCCCAGTGACTTAATCCACCGGGTAGATTCAACATGGAAAAGAACGTCAGAAACTCTGCAAAGGAAAACAAGCACCAAAACAAAGTTGGATGGAACTGATTAAACCACCACTTAAGAGTTTTCACAGCAGATTTAAGTGGAAATTATCCTATCAATACACAGTGGGGGAGGCGCAGAGCATCTCACATGGAAATATTTGGTTATACATCGAACATCCCTAATCTGTGCCCATTGAGTGACCTAAACCAGCAGCAGCGTGTGTGTATATCTCTGTAAAACAGCATGTCTGCTTTCCCTTAATACAGAATTCCTGAACACCTGGATGCTCCCATGTCATGAAATAAATGCTTGTAGAATAAAAATTTACAGTCCTCCACATGCATTAAATTTGTTTAAACACTTTTTCAAAGCGAGGGCCTTTATTTTTTTTCCTTTTTCTTTTTTGTTTTTTAAATGGTGAGCTGTATTTTATAATGGAGCGTCAGCTCTCCGGTGAGCCTCCATTCTTCCAGCCCTGACAGACTGTTTGTCAGCTAAACTCCCCTTGTCATGTATCCCCACCACTGCCAACTCATGCACGGAGACCTTCACTTTTACTGCTACCACTTGCACCCTGCGCAACCTTTGTCATTGATCACTGATCCAACCCAGTGCCCACATGTTCTTCAAGTGCCTACACAAGTAATGAGGTACTTGTGGTGTAAAATTAAACTGTCAACTGTCAGCGATTGATAACCACAGTGAGAGCTGACCTAGAACACCTGCACCCGTGGCCAAGACAGGTGTGACACGTTTGATCGCTGAGCCCTACTAGTCAGCCTGACCCGGCGATGTCCCTCCATGGATTTTTTGCCCCTGACAGAGATGCCGTATTTCAGCCCCAGGTTTCCAGCACTGGTGCAGGAGCAGCCCCCTCCTTGATCGCCGCAGACCCTCTCCTCCATCTCCTCCATTGTGGTGGCTGTAGTGCAAGTGACACCATATTTTGGTGGTGACAGATATTTATGACCACAGAGCATCTTTCTACTTCCCCATCACCTTGTTCCCCCCTGCAATTTCTCTTCACCCCCAGCCCAGCAGCAGACCCCACATTTATCAGCACTGTCACCCCCTTTATCTAGGTTTCTGTGAGCACCCCAGGGCTCAGTCAGGGTCTCTGTTCCCATACGTGCACTGTTTTAGGAACAACACTGAGTAACATGTATGGTTATTTTTGTAGCGCAAAGCCTCCAGTTCTGCTTCTGCACCACTCTGCATGGTGGGAGCACAGAGCTGAACGTTGCTTCGGCATTAAGTAAACTTAGTCTGATGCTGTTGGGAGCACTGAATAGGAAATCTCTATTCTACCTCTCATCCATTCCATCACTGCCATGGAGAAACGCATCCCTCTTCATCCAGCTGTAATTAGTTTTAGCTGTGGTTACTACACAGTAGTTAGCCTTCAGTTCATATTTAGATATTTTCATTATGATTTTTGATCTATTGATTTTCGTTTTAAGCAAAAAGGGTCTTTTAAGGCACATGCTGTCTTTTACAACCCCCTGAAACACATCAGAAAATGATGGCAGGAAGGTTTCTCCCCTCCAACAGTTGCACTATATTAAGTTCATGTGATGAGAAGATAAAAATCTATTAACTTGCTGCTGACCTTATCGACACAAGGATCTCTGCAGACATTACAGGAACCATATCTCTTCTGACTTTTACATCCAGAACCTCATGCACCAGTGTCCCAAACCAAATATAAAATCTTCATGATGAGTGAAACAGTGACACATACTCCAACTCCAGTCCTGCTGGCTGGCAGGAGACACGGGGTCCTCTGGGGCCTGGGACCAGCCTCTACTTTCAATTTGACTTCAGGGGCATATTTTTCACCATATGCTGCTGGGGGCTCTGAATCAAAACAGTTTCCATAGGACCATATGCTACAAGACAAATGTGCTGGATACAGAAAGGCTTTCTGCTCCCCCATATCACCATGATGTATCACAAACATAATTAAAGGTGAGTAACACAGGCGCTCCTGTTTGGGTTAATCATTCCTTTTTGCAACTGAAGCCTGTATAAAACAAACCAGTTTTCAAATTAGACCCAAAGTCCATCTAAATGCACAATGCTCACACACACACACCTCCCACGTCCATACCAGGTTCCTCCTCTGCACAGACAGTAGCTCTGGAAAGGCAAAGGATTTCGGTTTATTATTATTTAATAGGAGTTCCTTTATGCAAAGCAAGGACTCGTGCCTGTCTCTCATTTCAGAAATGAGTGAGACGGGACCATCCCAAGCACCACCGTGCTCCAAGTGCCAGGAGGCAGGGATGGGGCAGCCACTCAGTGGTCTCCAAAAAGAGGCAAAGGAGTTGGTGGCAGAGGGATGGTGCTACCGGGAAGATGGCAGCAGCGTTTGCTGCCCACCAGTTTTGCCAACCAGGAGGCAGGAGTGTCCCTCGTGATTAGAAATCAGCCTGCATAGGATGCCAGTACGACTGCACCCCAAACAGCCCACCATTGGATTACATCGAATGAAACCGGAGTGTTGTAACACCACCAATCAGTGTCAACACAGTTCGCTAGCATCACCAACACCTAAATTCCAGTGGAATGTACTCAGTAGCAGATTTAAGGAGACTTTGCTTGGACTGGGCCAAGTCTTAGCATAATTCCAATACCAGCTCAGCAGGTAGGGTGTTACATACCCCGTCACACACCAGAGACAGGGCACTGCTTTGACAAAGCTCACCATCTCCCAGCCCACAAACATGACCAACACTGCACCCGGCTCCTCCGTGCTTTGATTGAAAGATAAATTCTGATGCTAACAAAGAATGAAATAGCCAAGTCTTTTCAAAAGGTAGCTGGAACTCGAGCTGGCTGCTCTCAAAGCTACACAAACACACAGGTGAGCCCACAGAACAGTTTCCTAGTGACTAGTCAGTGTGTGCGTGCACTTATCTCCTCACCAGGGAGTTTTTGGTGCCAAACACAGGAGAGTTTTCTGGGATGTCTCCTGCCCTCACACCCTGCTCTGGCCACCCACCACAGGAGATGGGACAGTGGCCTGGAGAGACCTGTGGTGCGACCTAGCACATCTGGTTTCACATTTGAGAGCAGTCACACATAATTTTCTAGCAGTACCTAGAAAATCCTCAAGCGTGCTATTAATTTGAAAGGCCAGTGTCCCTCCAAAGCTCCTGGCATGCTAAGGCAAACCGCTTGAGGAGCTGCAAGCTGGAGCAGTGCCCGTGCCCCATCCCTCCCCACGGCTCCAACCCCTCGCACATGTTTCACTCCAGAGAGCTTGGAAGAGTTCGCGGTTAGGACAAGGACTGGCCAAACCACATTCTGTATCCCTCTTTCAGCCCCCCGCATTCCTCCAAGATCTCTAGGAAAATGGTTTCATTTCTATGCACCCCAGTTTACTCTTATTTTACCAGAGCTAGTAGCAACACCCATCCCACAGAGGTGTTGGGAAGTGAGTTGCGGTGGTTAAACATGCCTAAGGCGCATTCAGCTCATGAGTAATAAAAATATATTACAAATGCCTAACAATAAAGAAATAACATAGCTCAAGCCACTGCTGGTTGTGGTTGTGGTTTTGCAAAACAAAAAAATCTTACTGATGGGGAAAATTGCTGATGATTTGCTTCACAGAAAGAAAAAATAAACAAGTACCATGTAACATGGAACAAAGTTAAGGTTTGATCAATGATGCTCTTTGTATTAGCAACCAATGTAGGCTGAAAAATTTGGATGCCAATTCAAATGTTTGCAGAGTTCAGAGATGTAATATAGAGCTCCATGTGCTGAATGCAATGAAGCTGATGTGAGGATTGCAAACAGCTACTGTTCATCATCCAGTCCTGGCACTACCGTCTGATACTGAAACTGCAGACTCACTGTATTTGCAAGCAAAGCCCAGCATTTTTATTGCATATACAGCCTTCCTGTTGTTTTACTGCAAACAGGTTCTGCAATTTGTATGCTAGAAGGAGAGTAGATATGTTGCTTCTCACCAATGCTCCCTGCAAGATACACTGAGAACAGAGACTGCAAACCAACCCAGAGAGATCAGTATGTAAAGTATGTCTGGAGCACCGCATACAGCCCACTCCAGCATGCGCCATCGAGGAGAAGTTAATGATACGTGGAAAGCTCATTCCAGATGATCGCAGTGACCAAAACTCTTGGACCTAGAGCCTCTTCCCACCACTGCATCCAGAGAGAATCCCTCTTGTTTTGTTTTAATCACAGAGCTGACTGGAAACCAGAACTTCCCCAGCCACCCAAGTGGAAGCAAAAGAGCTGATTTCAGAGCAATAAGGATGAAACAGAGTTAAGATTATTCGCCTCTCATCTCAGTGTTTTGCATCAAGAGTGGTGCACACCTTACGGCATCAAAAAGAGATATATAAAAGTAAAATTAAATGGCTAAGCTCTTGGGCATTCCTTGTGAAAAAAAAAAGGCAGCAAGAAGTGACATCAAAGATAGGCTGTTTATACATTGGGGGACCTGTCTGCATGTCTCTTCGCATTGATTTTTATGGTACAAAAATATTATTTCAGTGACAAGGATGTAAACCTTATTCAAAACAGGATTTAAACCATATCCTGCAAGTGAGGCATCTCTTCAGATAGCCTGCCTGCACTTACAGCATACCGAAGGCATGCTGATTTTCATCCGCGGTGTTTGTTAAGAGGGTCACAATATCAGGAAGCAGGAGAAGGCTCATCAAAGCCTCGTTGCTCGCCTTCACCGCTCATCAGCTAGACAGTACCTTGTTTTTTAAAGCAGAGCGGAAATGCATCTCCAGTGACCCATTGTTAGAAACTTCCTTTTGTCTTTAAGTTTGCTGGAAGGAGTATGGGGGCCCCTTTTAACTCTTTTCCAATAGGTAATTTCCCTTAATTAGGGCTCTCATTACAAGTGAGAATTTATCAGACGTGATTAAAGAAGCATCTTGTCTCTTTCCTATCACCTCAAAAGGGACGTATTTTGATCTCCCAGCGTGTCTTGCAAACACAGATAAGCACAGGCACTGAGTTGAGAGATCACAGCAGAAATTTGGCCTGCCTAGAAAGTTCATGTTTGGATCTCAGCATCCTCAGAGCTTCCCTCTGAATTGCAGGGTGTCAAAGCCATCGCCAGGGAGTGGTGGGGCTCCTGGGGCAGGCAGGAAGCTGGGCAGATGCGACCACAGAACTGAGCGCCAGGGCTTCAGGCAAACCACAGTTCCTAAAAAACCCACACGCATTGTGCAAATCATCTTCCTGCACAACACCAGACCTCATTCTTTCAGAGCATACATCGCAGACAGACCATTCCCTCAATACAAAAGGGCAACACCTGCCAATACCCAGGGGAGGTCCATGAGAAACCTGAATACAGCCTTTTCATAGCACCCTTAAATCCCTTTCCTCATGCTGCAAGTGCAAGAGATCAAATACAGAGCTTGCTGAACCAAAATCCTGCACTCACGTAGTGAATTTGCTCTACAGGTGCAGCTCTCTTTGCCATCGGTATCCTAAACACTGGCCCTACCTCTAATGTCTTTTCCTCAAGGTCTGACCCAGCTTGTTTTTACAATAGGGGAAAGTCTCCCATTGACTTCAGAGGCAGCAGAATTGGGCTGGTATGTTAAAAATGTCCTTGTACTCTCAATAATATTGTTTACCTTTAATAAGCATTAGTGATAAACTCAGAAGCAAGTGTACTGTTTTACAGAGTAACTACAGAGATACAAGTCGTTATTGTTTATTACTGTGAACCTGCCAAAAGCATCAAAACTCATATTACAATAGCAAGAATATTAATTTGCACCAAAAAAAAAAAATCCTTCCCCACCTGCAAGTTATGGTATGTACTTTCATTAATGATCTAGTAATTACACTCACATTGGGTGAGCATTAATCAGACAATAAAGAAGCAGTGAGGAATTTTCCAAACATTAAAAGCATTCATAATCTCTGAATCACCTACAATCTGAGATGTCCCAAACATTCATCTCTGTATGTGTCACCTCAAACATCTGTCCCCTCTTCCCCTCGCACGAACACACATTCCATTCAACCACAGATACAATCAGCCTTTAATTTTATTTTTCTCACATAATGTTAATCAAGAGCTAAAAAGATAATTTCCTTCTACCACAAAGCAATTCCACTGTGGTGGAACAAACTGTTATCTTAAGTTTCACAGAGCAATTGTTCAATAATTCCTGTTTGTGGCTCTTTTCCAAATCCTTGAGAATAGCTCAGGCTGCCAACCCTTCTTAAAAAAAAAAAAAAAAGATTGAGAAAAAGAAATCACAACAGAAGCCTAAAAGCACTTGCTGTCACTCAGGGGTTCAGCGGTGGCAGGCTCAGCCATTTCTCAGAAGAAACTCCAGCCCTGCAACTCCGACATGCAGAAATGCACTGCCTGTTTGAAGACAATTGCCTGGAAAGATATAAGCTCCCAGACTGTAAATTTGTTGCGGCACTGGCCTTCCGAGATGGTGTTATCTTGGCTTGGTGGATTCAGTGACTTGGAAGCTCCAGGAGGAAAAAATAAGAAGGATACTTGGCGTTTCTGCAGTGTTTTCTACAAGCAAAGCGCAGAACGAGCTTTAAGCAATTAATGTTTATTAAAGAAGAACGGGAGGGTGGTTTGTTGCATGAAAGGAAACTGATAACGTGGATTTCTTCAGTGAAAGTAATAAAATGTTCTGTCACTATGGAAAAAATATTAGAAATAATAACAGCAGTCCTTACCCAGAAAGCACCCTGCATTTCAAAACTACTATTAATTTTAGCCTGTGAGCTCACGGAGGAAGGGACAGTCATTTACTACAGCTTGTACAATGAGCAGTACAACAGGGCGCTGCCCTGCCCGTCGGTGGGAGTTACCATCACACAAATATGGGAGCAATATTAATCATCACAAGTGAAAGTGCAGCATTAAGCTGCCATTTCCAAGTTGCTGGGTCTGAGCCGAGCAAGGAACAGGGCAGCAAGGGAGGTCCAGGAGCTCAGCCTGGCCAGCACAGGGCATCGTGTAAGGACCTGAGCTGTGGCTTGACCTCGTCCAAAGCGTCCAGACATAACCCTACAGCATCCTGGCCGGGCTTTCCCCCACTGTGGTTTGGCCACAGCTTGCAGAAGGCAATGCCTGCTTGCTCAGAGCAGATCCAGGTACTGGGCAAGTCTGGCGTTACCAACACCAAGCTCACATCATCATCAACCCCAACACTAAAAGGGGCGGGGGGGGAAAGATGGCTTTCACTCCAGAGCAGAGGTATCTGCAGTCAATGAATATAATCTGCCAGGTTATAAATGGATTAACCACAATTTTTGGCTTCATTTAAATGTTTCTCTACATCATTTTCACTTTGGTGTAAATGTGTGTATCCCAATGAAGCTGTTCTCACTCTACAGCAGAGCAAAATTGAAGATTCAAGCCTAGACCCTCATTTTCTTTTGCTATGGCTGGAGAAAAGCCACCATCCTTTGGTTAGAGTAACACAGCAGGCTTTCCAGGGGTGGAATACACTATTTTACCCAGTCTCTAAATTTTTATTGACTCTGAGCACAGCTAAGAACAACCTTTGGAAAGATGCTCTCCAGGCAGAAGAGGGAAAATAAACAGACATAAATAACCACGAGCTGCAAAAGAGCTTGGCTGTATCTGTAACTGCACGCTGGCACTGAGATTTAGACCAGGTACAGCTAAGATGAAAATGTTCCGTGAAACCAAGTGGGGTAAGACACAGTTCCCCACCAGACCAGCACACTAGGGTTATCCCCCCAAAAAAACATATTGTCATGCAAAGATAGACTTCACATTAGTATTTTGATCTATTTGAGCCCACTGATCAGATAAAACGTATAGAACTGTCCCAACAGCGAGCACCAGCAGGAGCCCCTTGCCGTGGGATTAAAGCCCCATGGAAGGGAAACCAGTTCAGTTTCCCTGCTGGGGGTGGACCAGGCTCCAGCCTACACAGCTCATTGTCTCTATTGTGGAACAAGGGGCTTCTCCTGCTGCCCGTCTGCCCAGGACAAAGGTCAGGAGAAGAAAAAGAAAAAAAATATAATGAGGACAGGGAGAGAGGAATCAGGTATTGTATTTTGGAGGCTTCTATGCTGAACTGTGGAAGTACTGCATTGAAGGAACTGCCAGGAACTAAGATATTTGGTAATTCTTGTTCTCTCCCAGGGCTTGCCAGGCAAGCAGTGTTTATAAGATCAGGTCGTTTCCACAAATCCTCATGCAGAAATCCCATAGAGTTTAACTGGGGTCCTGCACAAGCCTCCCAGACCATAACATGGACTGGAGATCACACCTTCCTTTCATCCCAAATCTAGCTCCCTACATTCAGTAGTTTACCTCTTACACCGCAAACTCTCCCGATTTAATTTCACTGAGCTTACAGGGCCTTTCCCTTTAAGTTCCCTGGCTCAGAGATGCAGACAGGAGAACCACCACCCTGGGCTAAAACACACATACACGCACATGACTTAACACCCTGATCCTCCGGGATAAGCTATGAGCCTGTAAATCACCACACTTCCAGAAAACAATAGCTACCTCTTGTTTAAATAAAACTGCACCTGCTATATTAACATACCACCAAACAATCACTTTGTTTTTCACTAGGCATCCAGACTGAAGCCACGCTGCTTCCTGACCCATATACTGGAAGACTTATTCTTAGAAGGGTATAGGGTTTTCATGCCACGCAGCAGCATTTCACGGTGATCACCTTCCTTCCTTCTTTTGTGCTGGGGCCGTACATGGTTTTGTTTAACTTTCAACAGGTTTATTTCCATCGCAGCCCTCAAAGACCTGTTGCAGCCCTTATTTAGCAAATGTTCCTTCTTTTTGTTTCCTATTTACGGCTATCACAAGCTCTGAATTGCTTTTTTGGGCCATTTTGAGCCATTTTTCAGGAGATTCTTGTCCCGTTGAAAGTTTGGGCAAAGCAGGTGTCAGCTGAAAATTTCTTTGCCAAATGTTCAGTCATCGCTAAATCATTTTGCTCTCCCCTCAGCAGGTTAATTATGATACTTGTTTCGAGTTTATCTCTACTCAATGCTTGTTTATTGATTGCACTGGGACCCTTTTCTAATGGAGTTATTTTGCTCAAATAAGGTGCTCAGCAGTGATTGAAAAACAGACTGTTTGAAAAGGCTGGGTCATGGACGTAGGGAGCCATAAGAGTTTTG
Organism: Pampusana beccarii; assembly: GCA_013399365.1. Classification (NCBI taxonomy): domain Eukaryota; kingdom Metazoa; phylum Chordata; class Aves; order Columbiformes; family Columbidae; genus Pampusana; species Pampusana beccarii. The sequence goes on along the minus strand of VWYH01009570.1, from coordinate 65,845 downwards.
TAGAAGTATGCAGTGGGTATGTGAGCCAATTTCTCTACTTCAATGAGAAACATGGTGTCTCCAGTTGGAAGTATAGGGGGGCATTGCTTAGCCAAAAAAATGTTTTATTCCGAAATCTGAACCCAAAACAACCCCAAATCCAGCATGGCCAGCACATTTCCACTTAGATGCGCATCTTCTGTCCTGCAGGTTATGTGCTTGAAACAAGCACCCTGCCTCTGCTCACGGCCAGAAGCGCTTCCTCACAACCGGCTTTCCAGGAACGCGGTGCCCACTTCTCCTCGCATCCTCTTCCTGCCCCCAGCTCCACGCCACGCTTCCTGCTCTTCCCACACGGCTCTCAGCCGGATCCAGCACCTCCCGCTTCACGCAAGCTTTTCCACTCTCAGCTGGCTGAAGCCAATGAACTTTGTGGGGATCTGTGTTCCACGGCCCCATTCAACAGTCACACCAGGGCTTCAGACATTTAAAACTACAGATTAACTTATAAAACACCATCTGGATGCAGACCATCCTGCCCAATTACATTAGCAATTATAAGAATATTTGTCCTGCTCCTGCAGGCACTACTGGCAGGTTGCTCCTCTTCCTTTTAACCTAATTATGGCACAGCAGCATGAGAATGGCTGACTTCTAGTGTAGCAGCTCAGAATTAAAGAGAATGTTATCAAACTGCATTTCAAGGCACTATTTGGAGTTACTGGTGAATCCTGGAAGCCAGGTTGCAAAGCTAGTCTTTAATGAATTGACTGACCACCAGGGCAAGTGTGATTTCCTCTCGCACAAACCAGAAAATATACAAGTTCACATCAGCATCCTATGCATGACTCTTTCATACAACCAACAATCTCTGCACACTTCATCTACAAAGTCACCATTCAGTCCACTCTCATTATTGCTCAATCCCAATCAATATATTACATTACTTTTGAAAAGCTTTCACATGCAATGCATGACATTTCTCGAAGTCCCATCTAGAGGAGGAAATTACCCTGAAAGTCAGGTTAGCCCCCCAGTCCCTCTCTCAGCAAGATGTGTAATCATATACCAGTGAAACAGATGCCAGCTGTCCTGAAGACCTTCCTTGGCCAGCACCTGCCCTGTCCCAACCTTCACCTGTGATGTGCCCTCATTGACATCTCTGCCCAACACCTTGGCCAAAATAACCAGCAGCACCAGGTGATTTGGCTGCCGCCAGCCCAGAGAGCCCAAACCGGGGTAAAAAGCACCTGCTGTGCCTCACCGCGAGGTTCAGCACCAAAATGAGCAGGAACCACCGGTGACTGCAGAGCTGCACCCCTGCAAGCCTCAGCAGTGACACCAGCCACCCACACAGGTGCTGTCACCCGTGCCATGAGAGAGGCCAGGTGCTGGGAAGCCTTTGCAATCCAGCAGCAGCTTGGGGTCAGGAGGAACCAGCACATCTTACAATGAAGGGAAGCTGAGCCAAGCTCTGGACCAGGCCCTCCCCAACACGAGGGCATTTGAAATGTGGCTGAAGAACAAAGCTCCCTGCTAATAACAGTTTGTTTTGTGCAGTGAAAAATGTGCAATATTGGGTTCACAAGCTGAATTCCGAACTGCTTGGCCGTTTTCCTTTCAACTTCCCAAACGTATTGAAGTGCGACAGTTTGGCTCTCTTTATAGTGTTCAAGTGACTGGCACATCATTTAGTCCTGGAGACTCACATCCCCCATCACGGCTGTGCCTGAGGGCAGAGTCAGCTCTCCCATTTGCACATGCTTGCCAAGTTCAACATCCACTTGTGCATCCACAGGACAGCTGATTTCTGCAGAACCCTCACCAGCCTCCCTTTATTTTGCTGCACTGGGGACCTCCTTCCTATCTTGCTCCTTCCAAAAGCCAGTCAGCTCAATCACTAACCCTCTTAAAACACAGTGATTGTTCCTACATGCATCTCTGGAATATGGATGTGAGCAAGCTACCACTCCCAGCATCTCCCAGACTCACAATGTTCAGAAGCACAGGGCAAGGCCATTCAGCTCACCACCAGAGGCAAGAGAGATCCCTCCATCCTCATGTCAGGTGGCTGTCTGCTGACTGTAGATACATGCAACATCTGCCAAGCAGAGAGACCAGCTTGTGCCCCCAAGGGGTAAAGAGAAAAGCAAAGAGAGGTCATTTGGCCTCGGTGCAAAGCCCAGGCGAAGTATTACTCTGCACCCCACACAGGTCTTTGGCCCCCACACCCTACTCCTGCTCTAACCACTAGAGAGCACTTCTTCCCTTCCCTTTTATCAGTCAGGCTCACAGATTGAATGTTATCAATTGACAGCTTTAAAGCTAAGGAATTGTATAAATTAAATACAGTCTGCAGCAAATATACTGAGGAGCTAGAATTTATATACACACTAGATATGGGAGCTCTTAGTTATTACCCACTTAAGGCTATGGCACTGATGAATGGTAAGGCCACCCTATCCCTGAAGGCACTTTTCATTACACACAGCGTAGGAATATTGAGAGTGTGTGTGTATGCATCCAGCATGACTGCTCATTTCCATAGTTCTCCGTCAGGTTTGCATTCAGTTTATAAAATAAAAAATTACTCCAGGGACATATTTCACTCATTCCAGAACCCTTTCTCTCTCTCTCTCTCCACCCCCTCAGCCCATATCCCAGATGCCTCTCTCTCCTCCTCCCAGCTCTGATACTCTAACAATGCCTTTAAATCTGATGGCATTTATTAAATGAAACAGCTTAATTACTATCAATATATAATGTTGTGCACTTCAGCCTCAACCGAGATGCCTGATCCCATTCTGCTCCTGACCTTTAATGGCCATCAAATCAAAGAAATTTTGGTCAGCTCAGTACAGTTCTGACACATGCCCAGGTCAGGAAGATGAAGGGACACTAATCTACCATGTTATCCCACCCATTGTTTAATACCTTTTCCAATAGAATCTAATAACTGGAGAAACGCCAGTTTTCTGTCTAGTTTGGGTTAAAACCTCTTTCGTTGAAAATAAATAATTATGGAACATTCTGAATAGCCCAGGGTTTACATAATTGGTGCCTCTTAGACAGAGCAATATACTTGCCTTTGAAGTTTGCAAGGAGAGGAATTTAGGAATTCAAATCAGCAGCAGCGCTCCTGAGTGCGCTCCACTCTCCACCTTGGAGGGGCCAGCGCCAAAGGAGGCTTAATTAAGGGAAGTGAAAACCACTTTCGATTCACCAAGGTAACACAACAAGTGCATTGCTTCCTCTGAATTGAGGGGAAAATAGCAGGAATGCTTCCACTCAACAGCAGCTATTCTGCAGGCTGGGACTCAAGTTCTTTCGGGGAAGAAAAAAAAAAAAAACAACACCATCATAAAATAACCAGTAACACAGCACCTCATGCATAAAGACATCAGGAGTGTTTAGGTTTTAGCATTACTATTTATACATATTGTTTCCCTAGTGCTAAACAAAACAAGTTTTCCCATGCCAAAGCGAGGGACGCTGCCAGAAGAGCCAGACACCCTGTCTGGATCGGACAAATAGCTTGACCTATTGACGGGGCAGCTGGATGCAGCAATATTTTATAGCGGGTTCACTTTGCTAATGCACTTTCATCGGGCCACTCTCAAAGCCACCCCACGCTCCAGAAAAAAACTACTGCAACACAAAAACATCACGTCGAGGCAGATACTGGTGACTCTCTGGAAAACCAGCCGAGCTGCATGAAACGTTTGGGGATTGCCAGGTTCCAAATCAGCACTGCCTTTGCATTTGTGAAAGAGGGAGGCTACAAATCATATCTGCCCAGCTTTTGAAAACACCGGTCACGGAAGCTGAGCAGAAAACACAGAAAGATGTTTTTGTTAATTACCCATTTCTCCAATACTCATTCTTTACCTTAAGCCATTAGTCATGTAACATAGCAGGCAGGTAACAAAAAACCGTGACCAAGATTTATAGAAGATCTCTCAACCCGAGGGTCCCACAGCAGCTTGTGGGGTTGGGATTACATCATGCCAGAGCTCTTCAAAGGCTGAAGGGCCAAACCCACCCGTGGTGCAGCCCCCATCACACCGTGGGTGCCACCCCAGGTCACAAGGAACTTTGCAGATCCACAGGGACAGGCTCCATCCCAAGACAACCAGCAGTGGGATGCGGTGGGCACTGTACGGCTCAGGATCCCCACGCTGCCCGTGAAGGGAAATGGAGGAATGCCATCGGCTCCGGGGGAGTTATTCGGGTGTAACTTAGAGCGGGATTTGCAATCAATCCTCACCCAGACACTTACTTGAGAAGGAATTCAGGGTTTGGCTGTACGTGCACCAGAATCACTTCACAACCACTGAATACATTTATAGTGTAATTTAATCCTTTAGTGATTTTTCTTAAAGGGAAACCTTATCCATTTAGGGTCGATTCTGCATCATTAAAGTTAATGGGAGTTTTGCCAGTTACTCCAGTGGCAGCAGGGCTGGGGAGGGATCAGGGCAGGGCAGATGGCTCTACACAATGCGTCAGCAGCATCTCTGGCTGCCAACCCCTCTGAGAGTCATGAAAGAGTATTTTTCTTTTATTTTGGTGAAAAGTTTACTCTTAACTTAAACAGAACAAATACTGAGGTCTGTGACCAAGCTCTGCTCTCATCCATACTGAACTAAATCTAGAAGGAAGCTTCCAAAATCAATGGGGATCCAGTCACAGCCTCCACAGTGGTCAGCACAGGACACAGAGGGGTTTTAGTGCAGCCATTATGTGCTTCCCCTGCATGGACTTCATAAGAAAATAGTATCTACTTTCCAGACACACAAAGCTGAAATGCAAAATATTCTTTGATTCAAATGCAAGCACACAAAAGCATTTTTTTCCTCATAAACTGCCATGCAAACCTTTTCCCTTTTCCCAGCATCTGATCCCACATCTGGTTGCCCTAAGTCAAAAACACTGGTGAGTTTAAATGGCGTGAGTCAACTCCCGTAACCAAGAAGGGCACAGCCTAGACCACCAAATCACAGCTTATGAGTCTTTCCTGGAGTATTCCGAGATAAAAGATCTCTGTTTTATTCAAACAGAGCCAAACCCTGCTGATACCTAATTTTGCTTCTATTACCTCATTAATAACCTGCAGACGTTCGCAGCTTACACTTCTTTATGTCTGCATTGTGGTCATCATACACAGGCACGAGTGCTATTTCTTGTTGTATTTGTTTTGGGTTTAATTCCCAATTCTAGTCTGTGCCTCTGCCACCTTTGCAGGGCTGGGCTCAATTAACTCTTTTGTGTTCTCTTTGCAATGAGCTGCAGCAGTCGACAAGCGATACACAATCTTTTAACAGGTATTAATGTATTCATGTGAAAATATTCATTGACAGCTTTATGTAGCGTGGCAATCACTAAGTGGGATTTAAAGTACAAAAGTGGCATTTAGTAGTTAAGTGTAAAGGCACATTCACATGTCACTTAATTGTAAATGTGTTTAAAGTGTATTTGCAGCTAAAAATAAACCTATATCTTTAACAAATATTTTTCATATTGGTCAGACTGGCAAAACTGAAAAAAAGTTAAAGCAATTTGACCATGTCAGGTAAACTCTTTAAAACAATGTTTTAAATGAAGGGTAAAACTGTTTACAAGTTTTTAACTGTAAAATATTTCTTTCCTTCTTGTATCTTGCCAATATCAATAAAGAAACAACATGTATAAATATATATAAACAGACACTTGGCATAAGAACACATTTCATGAAATATGAGTAATAGAGCACGAAAATTCAAAGTATATTTCTTTTTTACTATATTCAATGGACAGGTTACCGTAAAGAATACATTATGTGCAGACGGATGAAAATACAAAGTGCATGCAGGATATGTGGGATATGAACAGGGTGTTTATTTCCAGGTAGAAACAAAAACATTTTGGTTCATTTCAGATCTCGCACTGCACTATTTGGTGTCATTTCATTGACTCCCATGCATTCGGACTTCAGTCCAGCAAAGCACTTAAACACATGCTTAGCTTTAAGCGCACAATAGTCCCCTTGAAGTCAAATTAAGCACATATTTACGTGCTTTGCTGGATCGGGGCCATACTACAGATTTACACAGATGTAAGTAAGCTCAGATGAGCTCAAGCCACAATGTTTGTGTCCAGATTCAAATCCAATTGGCAAATACTTTCAAAAGCCGGAAGTATTTGGATTAGGGGTTTTGGTCCAAGCCAATCTGTAACTTTAGTACCTGAACCCGCATTTCTTGTGCGCCCAAGACTCCCACCGGCATTAGTGGAAGCTTTGGAGGCACAAGAAACACAAGAGCAAGACCTCTGGGACTAAAGAGCCAATTTACTTAAACCCAAATTATAACATTTTTTAACCTTTAGATTAAACCAAACTCCCACTAGAGTTCAACCCTCGCTCCATTACATTTCTCACCCAGCATTTGGATTTTTTGTTTATCATATTACTATTGCTTTTGGCTAGCATTCACTTTGTTATATAACATTAACCTAGGAAAAACTAATGGGCACCATCAAATAGCTGTTAACATAAAGTACTTATAAACAAGTACCCTTAGCAAACCAGCAGAGAACATAGGAACTCACATTAGATCTGTTAACGTTGGATAAACACAGATTTACAATTTTAAATGGTAAATGATGCCTCAGTCTGGTCAGAAATTAATTTCCAGGTTTTTCCACAGATTTACCAGTCCAGCAAATGAACGCCACATGCTGAACCCCCAGCAATGGATAAGCCAGCTGAAAGGTGCCAGAGCCCACAGCAACACACACTTTCACCCATGTGTATGCACCAGCCTCTAACATCAGCTGCTTGTTCACCTGGGGCATCAGACATGCAAGTTCCCTTCCACGTGCGCATGGGGGAAAAAAAAGAAAAGGCCATCTTCAAATCGTCAGGAACAGAAGTTATCACCTACCGCCCTGTGGCTCTGGTGTGCTCTGCACGGATCAACAGGTTCCTGCTTCTGGTATTGCTCAAACCAGAGGTGGCTGCTGGCTCTGCAAAACCTGTGGTTCCCATAAATGTGGGAAACACTAGCACCGACAAGGGAATTTCCCCCTCTCCCTCCAGCCCAGCACAAGAAGTTGCAAAGCCCTTTCAGCAATTTCTGCCCTCTCCAGAGGATATTCCTCAACAGCACCATCCTCCAACACACACCTCATCCCACTACGGCCAGCAAAGCTTCCATGGGACAGCACAGTCTGCCTCTGCTGCTTTTGTCAGACACCCTTATAGAATTAGCACTTCTTTCCTTACTTATTAACCAAAACCAAAGTGAAATGGTGCTATTCAGTCACCTCCGCTGCTGCAATTCGATGTACAGCACACAGTGAGCTTTCAAGAGGCAGTCTCTGAGCATCCCCGAAGCCATCTCCCTGCTCAGGCACTACTGACCAGGGCAGCAGGAAAGTAAAGAAATACACGAGCTTCTGATACTGACGGATAGTGATCTAAACCTGCAGCCAAAAGTGAGTGATTATTTTTTTTAACATACGTATTTTTATATATTGAGGACAGTACACAGAATAGGGCAGAATCATGGGGCTGGAGGCACTGGCACTCAAGGCTGCAGCAGGAAGTAAAACAAGACATGGCATCCAACACCTGTCCCCGTAGCATCTCAGCTCTGGGTAGGGAGATAGTGCTGGGAACAGAGTAGATTTTCATTCCTCCAAGCTACTATCCAACATCCTCTGAAAATCACACAGGCGAAGAAAAGAAGAAAGTCTTATTTTTATCACTCCAGAATTTTGTAATCGACACTGAAAAAGTCAGTACCAGTAGATGCAACACTAAATAAGTGAAAACTCAACAGAAATAGAGAAAACTACGTATTTCTCAAGAAAACATCAGAACATTTCTCATAGCCTCTACCCAAAGTCCAGGAGGAGTAGCATTTTCTTGATATCAGTTCTAGGATGGCACCATGAGACTGTTACATAGCAGATAGTTACACCTAGGGGAAGGAAACAGCCCCAGCTTTAACTGCAGGCACCACTGGAGGAAACTGAGACCAGTTTACACCGTGCACAAGCTCAAAACGCAAATCACCCCCACCCTGACCCATCACCAGCCAAGCAGTACCTGAGATGGCAGCTCCACAACAGCCCTGCCCAGAGAAGGGTATAAAGCACCAGCAACGCTTTTCATGGTATCCTACAAGAGGAACAGCAAAACACCGGGCAGCAGAAAAGGTATCTTCTGCCCAATATGGAGCCAGGCTTCATAGTCACTAATTATCTTGCAAACAAGCCCAAAATAGGGAGCTTATTTTCACCATGATGTGGCACAGCTGAGCAGGTCCTTGCCCAGCTGTGTGGAGGGGAAGCTCAAGAGAGGCAGGACACACCCTAACAGTCTCTCTTTTTTCTTTCTCCTGAGCAATCTTCACTCCTGTATCTCACACCATCCCTACATCCCATCATAATTCAGGCCATCTGGCATGTAAGGTGCACAAACATACCAGACGAGCATCTGAAAACCTGAGAAATTCTGATGCAACCACAGGAAGAAATCAGCTGAGCAGGCTGGGTACTTGAAAGGCTGCAGAGGACAACATCAGGTGGTGCACAGTCCCAGCTCGTTAGTGCATAATTATAAAAGCAGATGTCCTGCTCTTACACATTGCTTTTTTTGTTTTCCTTAAAAAAAAATCCACCTAACTTAGTTAACAGCCTTTCCTCACTTGAACCTTCAGGAAGTTAGTAATAATAAAACTCAGATCTAGTATTTTGCTTCTCTTCAGCTGCTGTTGTACATTTTAACAGAGTTTTTTCAAAACTTTATGTAATTTTTTAAAAGCTATCAAGATTAGAGTAGCTATAATACCAGAAAGCCATGAAAACAAGCCTATAAGGAGATTCCTAGAAATTAAAGCCCAGGCTGTCTTGCCATGATTCTATGCTCTGAAACAAATGACGCTCATTGAAGAATACAATCCCCAGGAACATCTAGAAATCCAAAAAGGAGATAAATATCCTTATTTCAAAGAACTGTAAATATTTTTCACTTCTAAGCATTAAAGACTAGAGCAGACCTTAACAGAGTGAAGATTGCCCTGTATCTGCTTTCTCCCCACCCTGGATGGATCCCAGGGCAAAGAGCCAGCAGAGCCACATCAGGTTCATCCTCTGCCAAAGCGGGTTCTGCTCTCACACCAGTTTTACACTAGTTTAGCTCTGTGTGTTTTGGGGCTGTTACTTTAGCAAGCTAAGGTGGAAAAAAAACATCTCTGACACCGTGCTATCTGTGTGGTTCCTGCGGCTGACAGGAGGTATGGCTGGGCAGGCCACATCTGATGGGCTGCGGAAAGGTCTGTCTGCTTCTGCTCCTCTGACAGTCGGGGGAAAGGTATCTTGGAGAAGAAAGGGATAAGAAACTCCAAGAGTGAGAGAGTTTGGCTGAAAACCCCACCAGTAAAACATACTTTCTCTTGCTAGCCTCCTGCAGAATATGTCTTCAAGCTATTGGCAGATTTGAACACACAGAAAATGTCTTTTGCTAAAATATTTTTTGTATCAAGTTGATCCAGATAACTTCTGAAATTAAGTCTCTTCTTCCAACTTAACATACTCGCCATGTACTTTTGTTAAATCAGTCCAGTGTCAAAATACAGCAGCAGAGGTTAATATTTGGATGCAGCTGTTTTTCTAGCCTTTCATATCACTTTTATTTCCTTTCCTTTTTGTTCTTTCCTTAACCTCTTTTTTTTTACTGCTGTTAAATTCTTTGCTTTCATTTTTGCAGAAGTTCAGCCTTCCAGCCCACTCTCCAACGCTGTTAGACATCAGTTCAGGCTCAGACTTATTACTTCTGATATGTCACTTCGCAGGCAGGGAGCCTAAAGCAACACTGTTCCCTCCAGCCCTCGCGAGCTTCGGCTGGATCTTCACCGGCCTGCAGAGCAGAGTTATTTCTGTAGAGCAGGAACCCGGAGGAAAGATGTGGACCCAAAGAATAAGCCCAGCAGCTTGGTTTGCGCTGAGCCTCTGAAACAGGAGACTAACCAAGGGGTCAGGATTCAGGAACGTGATTTAGCCATGTTGGCTTGCTGAGCTCATGCATATATATACATATGTGTATATATACATAAAAATATATAACTGGCATAGCACTGGGGAGAGGAAATCAAGGAGAACAGCATATTCAGGGCCTATTGAGTATCTGAAAAACACCAGTCACCTCTTAAATCAGGTGTCCTGAATTATTTTAGTGTTTTTGCACAGAAAGGTACCAGCAGAGATGATTTGTTTGTCTCTTTGTTCAGGGTGTCCTGACAGCGATCCATCAGGCAGGTCCCATCTCCTGGTCGTCTCCACCTTCACCATCCCTGCCTACTGTCTGGACACTTCCATCTGATTTTCGGTGCTACTTTTGCTGCTGACAGTGTGAGATAGCCCTTTCCAGTGAAATAGAGAAGGCTGGCAGGACAAGTTTGATGGTTACGGGCTGTCGTATGCTCAAGGTGCATAAACAAAGCGGGTAAAAAGACATCAAATACTTTCTCGTCCTTTGCTCAGTGGCACCAGGAGGGGCAAGCTTTGAAGAGGAAATATAGCTGTAGGAATGAACACTGCCTTTTTCTCTAGTTTCTGCTCCTTTTTTTTCCTTTCCCACAGTGTTCTCTGCATTCTCTTTCCTCATTCAAGCTACATAAATAGTACTGAGCACTGATGAGATCTAAGTTCTGTTTAAAACCCTAGAAGGGGTTTTTAAGGTTATTTCTGAGTCCTCAGACCAGTTGTAACTAGAAGAAGAAACATCAGTGATTTAGTGTCTAATAAACAAACTGCCGAGGTCATGATGGCATCTTCTCCCATACCCACAATCACCTCTCTCAACATTCTGAGTTGTTGCATGTATCAGCAGTACTCCCTCTAATGCCCAGCCACATTTAATTTTCCTTCTATAAATGACTTCCCAAAGAGAAGTGAGTGTGAATTATTACATTGTAAAATAGTTTTTTAAAAGATGAACCATTCTGAGTGTAAAATTACTATTTGCGTGAGGTTTATCTTGTAAATCACATCAAAGACGTGATTAAAATCAATAGCCTCTCTTTTGGAATAATGAGCCTTGAGATGGCAATGATCACCTCACCTGTAAAAATCAGGGCTTTTAACATGTTTCAAATCAGAAACGCTTGACCCTCCAAAAAAGCTATAGGTTGCTCATCCCTGAACCTGGGTCAAACTATCCAGTCGGCTTTAAAAGGGCAGTTCCTCCCAAGGACTACCCAGCTGTGCTGGGCTCCACGTGCAGATTTTCACAGCAGAGACAAGTGTCACTGCCACGTCATGCCGAGCAGCCTGATCCAAAACTCTAACGTACTGGGAATGAGGACTGCATGGTACTGCTTCCTGCAGCAGCTCCCTGTGCTGTGCACAAAGCCGTAGTGCCTTACTTTTTAATGTGTCTCCATATTTATAAAAAAAAATTATCTAAAACTTTGGCACTGGTAACCAAGTTGCAATCAGAAGTTTGGAAATTGCTAAATAAAGCCCATTTTACTGCCTAACCTGAAGGAAAGCCATAAAATTATCAGTCCTCTCTTTCCTCAATGTATTTTCCTCACAGTCTACGATGCTCCATGGGGTATTTCTCCATGTGAACTCCATGACGGTTTGGCTCCAAATTATCCGAACATAAAACTGAGCTTATGAAGCCTCACTCAGAGGTTGTGTGGACCCTTTTTGTTGGCACAGAGTTAAAAAGAACCTTAATAAACCTTATAGGCTTAGGGGACTTATTTAGTTGCAGGCACTTGCCAGGCACACTGCTCACATCCCTCTTGCAGCGCCCAGTTGGAAAGTGGGCTGGAACCACAACCCAGGGATTTTATAGGGCTGGATTATCTGCTGGTATTGCCCTCTTCCTTCCTGGAAAATCTCAGAGCTATTTTCTTTGAAAGCAAGTGGATGATGCTTCAAGGATACTCATAGCTCAATGTGGCTTGATCACCCAAGGTTATGGACGCCGCCAAAACTAATAGGGTCTAAAACGGAACCGAGGGCCATTTGCTGGCAGAAGGAGAGGCTGGTGGGATTAAAGATGAAGCACATCCACCCATGTGCAAGAGGAAAGCCTAGAATTCCGCAGCCCTGACTCCATGGATTTTCCTCAAAGTATCCGTTTCTCCTCAGGATTTTACTACTGCCTCCAACGATGCTGTAATTGCATATGTAGGGCAGCAGGCATGAAGTTTAATCTGCATTGCTTAGGGCCTAAACTCTGCACTGGGTGCCTGTGTTTGCACAGAGCTCAGCACAACAAGCATCCAGTCCTGGCTGGGTTCTGCAGTCACTGCTTTAATTCAAGTCATAATAAATAACAATGTCACATTGGAAATAAATCTTCTGGGTTCGGTCCATGGCTGATCCTTCAGCATGGTGTGCAGAGAAAGCACCAGTTGGGAATCTTTGCCCTGTGCTACCCCTTCTGGTTCAGTCTCGGTTCAGTTTTCACTCAGGGCATTTATTCAATACAGATAATTTCGCCTTTTCTCTCATTCTGAGCCTGTTCACTGGTATTAAAGACACTGCACAGTTTTATTCCTTCAGATCTCTCTGATCTACCTCATCTGGAGTGACCTAGTGCATCATTTTTTCATTTCTCGGTTACCTTGTCTTTATCTGGTGTCTTGCATTGCACCTTGTACCACAAGCTCTTGGGTAGTAAATATTCACACAGAGCATGAATGCTTAATAACACTTACACAGGCAGACAGTGACTACTGAGATATTTCTTACTATATGAACTGAAAGAAACAGGATACATAATGCTGTTTACCTTTTACAACTAACAAGTCTTCCTTATTGCTGTGAATTATCATTATCATGATACAGTAACAACAAAATGCCAAGAGTATAAAGCAGTGCTGTTAACTGAGATACAGCTGATATCTTTTGCTTTTCAATGTTGTGTATTCTTAGACCAATACTCCATGTCAGTCTCTGCAGCCAAAACTACATCAAGAGCCTAAAACAAGTAGAATAGAAACATGACTTCAAAATTATTTCAAACAGCAATTCCTTTTCTCCCATTATATGGAGCCACAAAGACAATGGGAAAGATTAAAATTCAGAGAAAGAATTGCTTAATTCCTCACCAAGGTACAAGTAAATAAAACGTGGTGAAAATGCAGCCACAGCAAGTTGAAATCACAAAGAGTTTTCAAGAGGGAAAGGCTAATCCTTTCTGTCAAATGTTTGAAATGTTAAATGGGTTTTAAATCAAAAATATAAGCACCACCAGTGACTCAAGCTATGTTTTAGACATGTTTGGGGTGGTTTTTTTCCAGCAATCATCGCTTGTCTCTCGCGTACCTTCTGTCTGCCTGAGATGAAGTTGGGAGGCATTAAGTGGAACCCTTACTGGAGGCACCAGGTACTTTCAGCAGCAGAGCTGTTTGTTTAGAAGGTACAAATTGAGGCTTTTTGCAGAACTGCAGTCCTTGGGATGCAAAACCCCACAGCACAAACCATGGGTGCCAGACCCCCCTCCCACGTCTCCCAAGCACCCACCGCACCCCCCAGCGGTCCTCGGCCCACCAGGGAGATGGAGAGCACAGGGAATGGATGGGGCACAGCGGGAAACAAGTATGTAAAGCCACCACAATCCCCCCATCAGCAGCGTTCATATTTCATCATAATGGCTAAAATGACTCTTAAATGAGGCCAGATTATAGGGCCAACCTAATTCACTTACACTGATGTAAATCCTGGTATCTGTTACAACATCGCATGTTGAGGCTCGCCACAGAGCAAAAGTTGCTGATAAACTTCCCCCCCACCCCAAGGATGAGGGGAAGCAGATTCCTCCCGGCCAGACCCGATCCAAAGCCCGTTGAAGTCAGAACAAGCTCCTTTAGCTCCAGTGGGTTTGGGATCAGGCCTGCTGCAAGCACTGAGTCAGCTCTGCTGCCAAAATGCAAAATCCTTTTCCATTGGCTTTGCCAGTTTGGTGTTAATAGATGTGTGAAGGAGTTTGAGGGAGCGGGGGAGGTGGAGGTTTTTGAGGGATTTTTCTTTTAAACTGAGGAATGATTTCACCCTTGCCAGCATGTGGACTTTGTGTAAAAAGAACAGGGGAGGGGGCAGGAGATGTTTTTCCTGAAGCCATCATCTCCCTGTCACAGCATCCCAGTGGAGGATGGATGCGTCCACCACAGGGACCCCCTGGTCCCTAGGACCAGGTTAGTGCCTGCTCTCCAATGCAGAAGGACAAATCTGCAGTCACAGGTGGATGTTAGTACAGAGCCTGCACTCACCCAACCTGGCTGAAATAAGGGCAGGTTTCAGGTAAAGTATCCCTTGGACACAGGTGAGCCCCTTATCCCAGTACAACAGGACCTGCGGGGGCTGGTGTCATTTTATCCTCACTTTTTCTAGAAAACAACAATCCTCCAGTTTTCTCTACCATTCAGCTCTTCCCCCGCTGCTGAGTTTTTTATTGCACATGTCCCATACAAGATGCTATTGCTCCTTTGGCTTTCCAGGGGAAGGGCTTTGCCTTCCTGTGGCTTTCGGAGCATGTAGCCCGGCTGGTCTCAGAATTAAACTGGGGCCTTTGCAGGCTGCCGCAGTATAAACAGTTTCAGTAGGGCACATGTTATATAGTAAGATCATCCAAAACCAAACATTTTCCCGCTGCACACAATAAACATCCATAATAAATTGCATTATACAAAATATATTTATGGCTAATTTTTTTAATTTAAACCACCTGGGAAATTTTTGTTAGATTGGTTGATATGAAGGTCTCAGTATTCTGGTAATCTAATGATATCTAATAGACAAAATAGTATGATGTTACAACAGTCTCAAAGTTTTCATTTTCTGTAGCCCTCTCAGAGATCAAACTGGTGGAACTCATATTTTTTGAAATCTTATACATAATTGGTGATGCAATTGCCAAAAATAACCTATTCATAGAAGTCTTGCTCTTCTGGTTTCTAACTTACTGTAATCACGAAACAGAGCAGCGCCCTGCTTTGCAATGGAATATGGGCTTGGGTCAGGGAGCAAGGGCTACAGTTGTGTGGCAGTTTCCATTCTGCGTATTATTTTACAGGCAATTTAAATTTAGTTTAGAGTTTAAACAGGGCTAAAAAGTAGTGCACCCATACAGACATGTAAGCAATTCTTCAGAAAAGGACTAAAGCTGTAACTTGGGTATATCTCTTTTCTGAACATATTTTTTTTTCCAATATAGGATTTTCTAAACAAAAGCTGTTGGTGCCAAAGGGGAAAGAGTGTTTCTATCATACAAATTAAGCCCAGACCTGCAATCCTTCCACCATAAAACTCTCATGCTCATCACAGATCAGCCAAGATTTCCAAAAAGGCTCGAGATCATCACAGATCTTGTTAAGCCAGCCCCTCTCCAGTCAATACAAATCCCAGCTCAAACCGCACTGTGTATCTGCAGTGAGCGCTGGCAGCTTGGTAGTTGCTGGACTCGTTTTAAAGCACAGCCCGTACCTTTAGCTACTTCCTCGCCTCCTGTTGCTTCTGGGACTCAGAGGCCATGTGGTACATTTCAGCCTTAACTTTGAATTTCCTTTATTTTGTAGATCAAACTTTGACATTCCCTTAAGGTTGTGGGGTTTTATGTCGTTGCATATATCTCAGTTTTAAAAGATAATGCTTTGCTGAAACAGACCACAATATTAAACCCTGAAATAAAACTAATTGTATTTCACTTCCCAGCTCCTATTGCTGGATTAGCTCACATTTCTTTCTCTTTGTTACATATTTAGCACCAAATACAATATTCATTGCAGGCTAGCTTCCCTCCTCCCACACGGCTCTGTGGCTGCCTTTTCTTCCAGCAGCACTGGAGAAGGCAATGCTTCGCTATAGCCTGGAAATGCAAACAAAAGGGAGGGAGCCTAAAGTCAATGAATGATCAGGCAGGGTTTCTTTATACCCTGAGCATTTTAATTTTTGGATTTAAAGTGGCAATGCAAAGAGACAGAGTCCTGGGGATAACAACGCACACTTCTCCTTAGCTTCTCCTTCCCCACCTCACTGTTTCTTAGCTGAGTTTATCTGCCAGCAAACACCTCCCTCCAGCAGCCCCTGCAGCAAAGGGTGTCTGGAGGCATTTTCTGATGCTTATTGGTCCATATCACAACCTATACTGGTCTTGTCGGGTTTCTAGTCTGGGCGTTTAGAACTGCAGCGGTAACCAATTGCACATTAACTTAGCAGGAACTCCTAACCCCCGCGTGTACGCCCCATTCCTCCTGCCCATCTTTGCAAAACCCACCTGGGAGCCTTTGCTTTAAATGCAGAGACAGGGCACCCCTGAGCCCAGCATGGCTCCAGGGGTGCTTGTGGTGTGGGTTAGCAGCGGTACTTATGGAAAATACTTTGAGCCAGACGTTGGTTCTGCATAGTCTGAGCTGAACCCGTTGTTGTTTTTTTTAATGGCCTTTTAGTTTTTTAAGTGCATTCCTGTGATCCTAGCCTTAAGTCTAGGTCTCCATATGAAACGGCACAGCTTTAACTAGGTGCATAGATTATAAAACCAGGAAGAGTGAGTGGTCTGGTGTGCCCCCCTGTATAACACAGGCTACAGGAATTCCCTAAATTAATTCCTGTTTGGATTAGCTCATATCTTTTAAGAAAAACATCCAACCTTAATTAAGACAAAGGAATTCCAGTGATGTCAAAATCCACCCAGCTCTCAGTAAATTGTTACTACTTAAAATATAAACTGTATTTTAATCTGTATTTATGCAGTTCTAGCTCTGTCTACTGGATAATATGACACTTGTATCTGTTAGTTTCAAAAGCCTTGTGTGATTAAGCCTCCCTCTCCTCTTCATGAGTCACTCGTTGCCTAACTAAACTGAAATGATGTAAAACTTATTGCATTGAATTATAGCAAAAGAACACTGAGTTGCTCCAAAAATGGCAGTAAAGCTAGTTAAATTCTAAATAAACAAATATAACGAATTGTTGATCAGAAACCTAAGTGTCTGAACCAGCCCTTCCAAAGTTAAAGTATGTTTGTTTAGAAAGTGGTTTACTGCAAAGATAAGCAATTTCAGCGTACAAGGAAGGCTTCATTAGCTGGGATTTATAAAACTCCATCTGCTTCTGTTCTGGCCTTTCGTCACCCACTCTCCGGTGGGCTGGGGCAGCCACTGGTGCTTTCCTCTACCCTCCTGCATCACGTACCTGTCCTGCCAGAAAATACATTCCACTTTCTTCTTCAACAACTTACACAACTCTATCAGGGAGCTGTGCTCCCCGGGACACCCAAAAATATTTTTTCTGCTCAGACACTTACTCGTGCAGTCAATAAACATTTTACAACGAATACTCCAAACAGAAGTACACAATTTGTGCATTTGGGAAGCATCCCAGGGAACAACGTATAGGCTCCTGTATATCAGCTCTGTGCTCCCTACACACATCCACACATTTCAGAGCCTGTATGAACGTACAGACATAGGTGCACAGGCTACAAGCACCCCAGAAGCCTGTGCATTCCACAATCTCTCTTTAAAGCACTACCTATGTTAATAGCAATTGCAGATATCAAACATATTTGCCTGCTTTTCTCTCTGTATGTGCACACATACATATAGATATTTTATATATACACACCTCTGTGGCATAAATAGAAAGATATGCTATGAACGCACACATATGCACATGTATGCAGTAAGCACAGACACATACACACTTATGTGCACTTAAATAACTAGGTGAATAGGTGAATATGAACACTAATAGCCATTTATGGCAACAACAATGAAAGCTGTCCCTGGAGCCCGCCTACAGTAGAGCAGCCAAAATGATTGAGTATGTACAGGGTACTGCTGCAGCAATGGCACTCACATGGGCCTCCTTTTAGAAATGATTAATATTTAACCGACTTGGTGAACCTGGCTTTGGCTTTAGTTATGATTAGATAGCAGGGTGCACAGACCTGTCCTGCTAAGGACATCGTGGGATGTCCAAGCAGCTTCCACTCATGCTTCTTGAGGAGACAGAAGACAGAAAGTGAGGAGAGAGGAAGAGATACAAGGTAGTAAAAAAAGCCTGTGCTAAGCTCTGTTTGTGTTTGTTTGGAAAGAAAAGGGGGAAAAGCAGCCTGAGAGGCTGGTGTAATAAGATGCTGTAGCTTTCATGAAAGAGGTGAAATAATTTTAAACACAGACACACAATGAGTTTATTTATTTAGAAAGTTGTTAAATAGAGTCTGGGAATTCAAATATTCAATGTTGACATTGTACAGAGCTGGCGGGGAGCCAGCCCCAGCTCTCCAGAGGGACCCAATGGCCACGGCGCCCAGGCCCTTGCCCCTCCCAGCCCACTAACTAGGTAAAAGCCATTAGTTATACCCACAAGCAATATCTGAATCCGAGTCAAATAATGTTGCCTCAGCCAGCCAACTTCAAAGGCGTGTAAGTGTGTTTGGCTTTTTAGTGCTGGAACTGCAGCAATATGTCACACTTTTGAAAGAGTTTTGTAAACAGTTCCTTCCCCTTTGTAGAAACATTTCTTAAGTTTCTTGTACCCCATGTAAACAGCGTTAATTAACAAGGGTTACGTTTTTCATTTACAAGCAGGGCTGTATTAATAACGAGCTCGCCTTTTGGACTGTCCTTTTCCTTTATGTCATTTCTCTGCCCTGCACCGCAGCCGGGCCGGTGCAGCTGGGGAGCGGCCGGGACGCACCGCAGAGCTCGGCCACGGGCTCAGCCCCGGCAGCAGCGTACAAGGCAGCTCCACAAAGTTGGTCTCAAATTCAGTAGTGTCTGTTGACCCAGAATAAGAGATTGTGGGACAAAGTAAAAAGGAGAAAATGAGAAGAAGAGGAAAAGAAAAAAAATGAGG
>VWYH01009570.1:21164-40410 GCA_013399365.1 Pampusana beccarii | reverse complement strand
GGGGGGGGGTGCGCGTTGTGGGGGGAGGTGGCATACACACACACACAGACAAAAGTTTGGATAAACCCGATAAGTCTGAAGACAAATACGGAGAGTTTAATCACTGGGAAGACTGCACATTTTCTGAACCCTCAGAAGGTAAGGAAGGGAGAAAACCACTCCAAAGTATTCCAGTAGAAAATGCCTCCTGTGCTAGGTGGTCACATGGAAGCTGTCCACTTTGCTTTGCAGTCCTGGGAAAGGCTGGAAACGACAGATGTGATTAAAAAAAAAAAAAAAAAAAAAGGCACCAAGTACAGGGGAAAATAATAGAGAGAGATTGAGGTTTTGATAACCGGGCTCGGTGTTTGGTTTTATGTAATGTGTTTTTATTTGCCGTCTGAAACTCGGAGACTGCGGAGCCCAGTCTTGCCTGCCTCTAGTCCCCGAAACGGTTAACTCCGAAAACAAAACAAAACAAAAAAACGCACCCCGTGCCCCCTGCTATATGAAATCAGCGATCTGGTTCAATTAAACTTGCTCTCCGTAGCATAAAGCATCCACCACAATACAGGCAATGAAAACCAACAATAAAAGCCCATGCATTTTCTGCGCAGTTTCCTTCTCCCTTGTAAAACATGCCGTCGTGTAAGCACCAGACATTTAATTTTGCTTCCTATAACTTACCGAATTCCTTAACAAACCTACTATGACCACTTTTTTTTTTCTTTTTTTTCTCTCTTTTGCGCTGTGTTTCACGCACACGCCTGCACAAAGCCTCCCTGCTTGCGCTGGTGCCTTTAAACGACTTCGGCGGGGGTGGGAAGCAAACGCCGGCGCTCCTGTTACCCCCCGATAACACTACTCGACCCGTCTTTGGGGAGAAATTCGTGGTTAACGTGGTTAACGACTGCGCGCCCGCAGAGGCCGGCGCTGCGCTGCGGAGCTGCGGGCAGGAACAGCCGCGGGGCCCTGCGGAGCTGCGCGGTCCCCGTCCCCGCGGCTGGGGCGCGTCCCGGCCCCTGTGCCTCCCTGCGCCGCGCTGCGCGGAACCCCGCGGTCTGCGGCGCCCCCTCGCGGCCCTGGTTGGGCTCTCCGGGCCGGGCTCGGGGGAAAACTGGGGGGAAACACCCCACGCTGCCAACTGCCAGCAGCAGGGACGAAAATAAGCCGAAAGCGGGTTTAAAAGGGACATAATGTTTAAGTCAGTTCTAGGCGCTTGGCAGGAAGCAGGGCTGGCTCGGGATTTCCAACAGGCCTGGGATTATCCTGTCCCCGGTAAAAGTGCCACTGAAAACACCGGGGTTGGGAAGAGAGAAATGCATTCATAGGTTGAGAGGCAAGTACAGAACACCAGTGAGCCATGCAAAATACTCCTCTAGAAATATTTCCCTGTGAAAACGGTACAAGATGCCAACTGTGAGGTAGATCTTGTTTTTCCCTGTAGGACGGATTTGGATTTTCACAATGAGACTGAAAGAAAAACAGAGGAAAATTAACAGGGTAGTGGCTAGTTTGAAGGACGAGGGTGGAGGTCAGTTTGGTAAAAGGGGACACCAGAGAAATGAGTCTGATTTTCTACGTCATCACAGATTTCCTGGGTTACTTTGCACTGGTCCCTTAGTCTCCGTATTCCCCCGTCCCTCACCTGACACAGAGAGAAGCTTCACCAACCCCAAGAGCTGGAGGTCTCTGTTTTAAGGTATCAGCCACAGGAGGGTTTGCTGGCCTCTGCCCTCATTACCCAAGAAGATGGCAATGCATGACCGTCCCCAAACATGCCACAAGACTGACATATTACCTGACCACAACCAAAATCTCCTTTACCAATTTATCAGAGAAGGTGCAATCAATATCCTCAAACCAAGACTTATAGCACTTTCTGGCTAAAAAAGTCAAATCCTCAAGAGGTACCCCCAGTACGTCTTGCTCTTAAAGGAGCACCAGTGGAGACCTAATTGGAAAAATTAAAAAGGAGGAAGGGGAAAGTAATTACAGGCCACTAGAGAAAAACGAACCTGTTCTGAATGTAGACAAAACATTGAACAGAGGGGAATTAGTAGTACTACAAATCAAAAGGGAAAAATGTTAGCAGAGATCAGCAGAAAGTGAACATCCTATTAAAAGCGAAAATAGAAATAATCTAAATCATGGAGAACCACAGAAAGGTTTGAAAAGCAACCTGAAATTTAAAAAAAAACCAAAAAACATTAAATTTTACCGTGGTACTAAACAATAGTTCAATCTGATACCTGAAGGGTTAAAAAAAAATGAAGCCCCACCACACCGGTGGATCAGCAGGTGAGAGAAATCCTCAGCTGATTAGACATAAGAGTTCAGTGATTTATACTAAGCTGGCTTCCGTTATGCAAAGTGAACTGGGCAAGTCTAGAAAATCCCCACAGAAGATGAAAGGGGGTTTTCTGGTGTCTCTCATGACCTTGCCCTTCATCTCTCACATCCCAGAAGGAAGGACCTGGGAACTGGTGAGATCTGGGCTGTGAGAAGCTGTTGTCCCCTTGGGGGGTGTTTTTTGCTGAAGCCACGTTCACAAACAGGCCTCTCCAGTGCCATGAAGGCTGGGCAAGCTTTGGCTATTAAGCTGTTTAATGAGGATAATATGACAAAATACAAGGGGGAAAAATGTAATGGGGTGATGGCAGAAAGGCTTCCAGCGAGTAACACTGAAATAAATGAAATTTTGAAGTAAGAAATTAAATGATCTGTTTGTGTCATGAGAGCGTGACCATGACTAAGGACTGTCATCACAAACATGGAGTTTGGCTTTCTTTGTGTTTCACCTGCCTTCATTCCCACTGCTACTACCAGGCAATGAGCGATCTTCTTTCTGCTGGTCTTTGCAGGAGCCACAAAGGCAGGTTAACACATCAGCCTTTATAAAATCCACAAACCCATTTTTCCCTTTAAAGCATAAGGAACACATTCATATTTCATTCTCATTTCTCTCCAGTACAAAAGCACAGGGTCGGAATTAATGAGTAAAGTATTTGTGTGACGTTTTATATTGTATTGGCATTTATATAGTGCTTTTCACAGGCTTCATGTCAAAACCCTTTACAGGGCAATAAATCATATACCTTTCCTGATGAAATTGTATGTAGGCAATTGGGCACCTATCCTGCCCTCAGCAATGTCCCGCGTGCGAGACACGGGAAGTGTGATGAAACCTGCAGAAGTGGGTCTGAAAAAAATGGATGTAGGTCAAACCTTCCCCCCTTAATATCCTGCAACATGTTAAAAAGTCTTTAGAGCCCACTTGAACAGCCACAGGAAAGACCTAACCTTAACATGACAAAGCTTTTATTACAGTCTGAATTACTCAAGATGCAAATTGAATTGTGGGTCTTACACTTAACCCAGGTTTGGTGGGGGTTTTTTGCCTCTGAATTTAAACAAGATGTCCATTTAAGTGGAAAATAAGGATTTTTTCAATTGAGTCCATTTCTAGAAATAGTGTTCATTCACAAGACCGAACCCAAGTACCAAATTTTGGATCCTAGGTTTTCTGTTAGCATTCATAAATATCTCTGCTAACACTACATTTGCAATGTGACAATGCATCTCTGCCCTGCTAGCATTTGCTTTCCTATTTGCAGTTTTTCAGATAACAAAGAGTAATGAAGTTCTGAGAACTGTATGTCAGATTAGACTATTCTTTTATACATTTATTTGCATTTCTGCCATTTTTCCAAAGCCACCTTTGGGTCAGAAAAAAATGGAAATTCATTCGAAGTATTTTTGGGGAGAGGTGGCTGGGGTTGGTAGGCAGGAGCCAGAGCTTTGCTCCGTCGCCCATCCAGGAGAATCACAGTGCTTTGTCCAGGTAAGAGCTTTTTGGGTTCCACGGGTGTCAAAGGAAGCTTTGCAGAGCATCCCTCCTGGCAGACCGTACCCCCTACCACTTAAATGCAATTGCCCTGAGATTGCAAAAAGGCAATGGCTGAGAAGCAAATGGAAAATCTTTGCAGTAGCTCAACACCATTTCAAAACTATTTTTCCACCTCCCCTATCTGTAACACATGAAAACTGATAACATTCTGTGCATGCTGGCTGATAGTTCAAACGCATTAGAAACCAACTCAGTTATGATTTATTAGCCGGAAGAGTTGTTAGAATAATTTCTAAGTGTGAAAGAATACAAAAAAAATACTGTTCTCCAACAAACAGACTTTTAGATTACTTAATCTAAAATCAAAGTAATTCAGAAGTAGATCAAAAGTAAACAGGTAAAAACACATCGGCCACTTCCATTAACTGCCACGGGCTATGTTAGAAGTGGAAGGTTCTTGCATCTTTTCAGAGGCGATTAAAGCCTTGTGAGCTCCAAGCACGAGCAGTGCAGATGCGCTGCCACGTAACAAACTAGCGCTGCCTTGGCTTTATTCTGAGTATTGGATCACAAGCTCTTGACTTACAAGAGCTCAAATTCACACACTGTTGTTGTGCTCTGATGGCAACGTAGCATAATATTATCTCTTGTTCCTGTCTCAGTATACAACTTATTTAGTAGTTTAAAGAATGATCTGTAAATAATATACATGCATAGACCTCACTAAGATGGATGACAATGATAATTAAAACGGTCTTTCAGTGAGAGACACTATCAGCATCAATAGTTAAAGTGGAATTTTAAGAGTAACCAACACATTAGAGCCTGTAAATTCTATTCTTTCTGGCAGTAATACATTCGAAGATTAAATTAGACTAAATGTTTGTTACAACAAACAGATTTATGTTAGCATTCAGTATTATACTCCCAGTCAATGTTTATTATGCTTTTGGTCATATTTATTTTAAAGGTCTCATTTTCCTACTTCCATAATTTTTTGATCAGTTTTGTTTAAACTGGAAACCTTTTACTTTTCACTTTAAAAAATACCATTTCTTCTTGAAACTTCTAGTGGGTTATAATATCTGGAATGAGTACTAAGAAAAAGGAAACAAGCTAAAATAAATTACTATCTAATCTAACCCATCTGACTATTTCCAAGGTACTTATTATTGTAGTATCAAAGCACTGGATCTCTGATAGCATGTGATCTTTGATCTTAAATTGGACCTCTGATAACATTTTTTAATTAAACTTCTCATTTGATGCCTGCTGTAGCTAACATGCAAATAGCATTACGTACAGAACAAAACTTACGAAAGCAGGGAACAAAAAACGGTGGCTGGTTATAATATGTTTATTGTACCAAAACAAAGAACCCCATCCTCCCGTCCCTGCTGAATTAAAATGATCAGGTTCAGAGTTCAAAGACTGAGTAAAGACTACCCAGAAATTAAAAATGCTTATAATCTGTTAAAATTAAAAGTGAAATAAAACAGTTTGTCCTAAGTAAATTAGAGGTACTAACAAAAATAGTTCAGAAAACATATGATTTTTTGGCTTCCTTTGTCCACCAGTGCCCAGCAAGTGCTCTGTTCTGTTGCAATCCTTCAGCAGTTCTGTTTAAGACTTCCACACTGGCTAAGACAAACCACCCTTGTTCTCTTTGAAAGGCATTTTCAAATTACTTTTTGCATAGGACTCATTAGTATTAAAGCATGAATGCACTGACAAACTTTATATGACTATATTCGTAGTTGATTTGATAGCGATTTCTATGAGACATTAAGAAGGAAGATATCATTAGAGCACTGCTATTTCAATTTGTTGAGGCTTATATGAAAGCACATATCGACCAACACATTATATCAATACAGGGCATACACAGACACCATTTACAGCTGACAGAAGTCGAGTGTATTCAATTCCTTCCACATCAGATAGGAATCACTCCCTTGTATGTTATACGCTGTTACTTCTGCTTAGGACGTAAGTACAGATACTATTGCTCAAACCTCCTTTCTGCTAGATATGGAATCCCAAAAATATTTCAATCACATTTAAGCCCAACGTATTTTAAAGCCCCACTGCTCTAGATGAGAGTCATCAAGTACAGTATCATGATATTTTGACTATCAAGTAGTCTATTTCAAAACGTCTTTGGTAATTTTTCTAAAATATTCCCATTTTCTTTTCTTTTTTTTTTTTTTTTCATTCTGCACTCATCATCACACATGAGCACACTCTAATAGCACACTAAACAGCTGTTCAACCATTTTTTTCCCCAGCATCTTCCCAGAAGGGGGTGCATAAACTGTGTAGTGATTTGTAAGATTTACATTTTTCACTTTGATACAACCCTATGTATCACCATGAGTTCTCTGACAGCCCTACAGCCTAGAGGAGCAGCCTCTTGGCATCTGCTGCTTGGAAGAAGGCAGACTATAAACAGTAGTCATCTCACACTTATCTGAGGTCAAAATTCAGCCCTTTTAATTGTCACACAGGTAATTAAAAATTATAGCCATAACTTCAGCAAGCAGTAAATAACGATAGACATTCGCATTCCAGAAAGACGAACAGATGAAATTTCCACTTGTTTATTCTACAATGTAGTTGGCATTTCTAACTGTAGTGACCAAAAGAGTTCACTAAGGTGAAGAGCCAAGTCAATTTGTGGCTTCCCTTAGAGCAGCTGGGCTGGTGTTGATGAACAATGAGGTCCAGCAGAGCCACCAGAGCGTTGCCTGGAGTCCCTAGAGATGCCACAGCCTAGTGCCAGCTCAGCACCCACAAGATCCTCCCCAATAATATGGCAACATTCTACCTGCATCTGTGTTTGACCAAGAGCAGCCCCTGTCTGCGGTAGGAGAATCTGGCTGAAGAATGAATGACAAAACCCTATAGAAGAGGCAGGAGAGCAAAGATCTCATTTTTCTCCTTCTTTATATTTCCTAAGGTAACTGTGGTTTAGCCTTTTGGTTTTCATTTTTCAGAAAAGTCCTTAAGCCTATTTCACAGCAGTCTTTATGGCTGAGAGCTCATTCATCAAGAGCAAAATCTCAGATGCAAACCAAGTTCATGACAGAGTGCTGAGGTGCAAAGTTGAAAGAGAAGAAAAATAATTTTTCCTATCCCAGAAATAATTTCAAAATTTCAGAAGCATTCCCAGTTGCAACAAGATGAACTTAGAGGCGGGATTTGTTTGTTGTTTGGGGAGGGGGGGTATTTGTTTTTACAAAAGCACAGGAAAAGGGCGCTCTAACAACATCATGACCCAGAACTAGGGCTCTCCTGGAATGTGAAGACTTTGGGAGTCAAGTCCTTCTTTTCAGACAGGCAGATCAGGGTTAGAGCACACTCTCTCTAGATCCTAGCCTGAAAACAAACTTTTTATTACAGAAGTTTCACTGAAACTGGCTTGTTCCCACGAAGTATTTCAGTGGTGAGAAATAAAGAGTTCCTGAGTGGAAAGCACTGCCAAAAAATTCCCAATCGTTTCTAGCCGGTGAGCAAGCAAATGCGCCATTTTGCCATTGGTGGAGAAGGATCTCTCTGTCCCAATGGTGCTGTAGGGTTGTGCTTCAGCTTACCCCTAGCAACTCTTCGTGCGTCCATACTGCTAGGTACCTAAAATAACATAGGGTCATTTTCAAATGCATTTGAGCAGTTTGTATTGTAAATGCTTGTATAAAAGCAGTGAGCATGGCAAAAGAACACAGACAGAAAGCTACTGTGACCTCTTTTCTATCCTTTTACAGCAATCTCTTTTCCCCACATATACACATACACACCCATTTGTGATGTGTGAAGAGATTTTAGAAATAAATCTTTCACAAATATTTGCTCTTCAAACCCATATGCTTTTAAAAGAGATCCAGCTCTGGCCTGTGGCACTTAGTACTTGCCTCTTGTTCACATATTGGGAAAGGCCAGAGAAGAGAAGCTCTTATGTTGCCTGAAATTGAGTGCAAGGTGATAACTCCCTGATTTGTCAAGACTCAAAGTCTTTGTGGAGGATAAATCCTGAGGAGGAGCTGGTTCACATAGCACAACTGCAGTCATGGATCTCACTGAAGGTTTGGTGGACACCAAAGCAAAGAACAACGTGAGTCCCACTATCAGCTGAGCACAGCTGGATATTTTGGAGAGGGTACGCTTTTCTTGACCAAACTCAGAGTAGTGGCTGTTTCAGAAGTCAGAGATGCTGAGCCAGCACTTTTAGAGACCACTCTTGTCTTTATCACTTGTGAATACTGGATGCAGTTAAACATTTCATATTATCATCCCCATGGTACATTTACACGTGCTACTCCTTATTATACAAAATCGATAATAATAGCAATGCTTTGCAGTTAGAATGCATTAGTCAACCCATGCTACCTGCAGCTTTTTCCAAATTCCTTTGCTATCCCCAAACAGGCAACAGAACACCTGCTGTAATCCGTGACAAAGCAAGGACTACTACTCGAGGAAAAGCACCTCTACGTTACAGGCAGAAGAACACCTCCGTTGGCTGCTCTCAGAGAAAATCCTGCTGAGCAAAGAAATCCTGCTTTCTCTCTGAAAAAGATGTTGTGTTCCCAAAACAAACTTGAAAGAACTCAAATACATCATTTAATTTTTAATTAATTCTATCTAGACACACAGCAGTCTGAGAAGTTGTAGTGTTATATATATGACCTCCTTATGTTTCACTATTTACATTGTGTTGTTCTCTGGCTATTTCCCAACCTTATTCATTCACCCTAGAGATCAATTTATGCACCAAAATAAAGTATGATCTTATCTTTGCACTGTACAGAAAACCGAACAAAATTTCTCACGGGAGGCAGGGGTTAAGATACTGGACTGGGTGTCAGAGAAGTGGTGTTCTATTCTTGGCTCTACACTCACTTGCTGTGGGAGCTTGCAGAGCGAGATACAGAGCAGGAATGGAGGCTTTAGCCAATAAATTCCTCCTCTGTAACTTTTACTCTTTCATTATGCATGAGAGTGAGTTTTTCCAGTGTTCAAGCATACATCTGAAAGCCGGGGAAACGCGACTCAACCAAAATACAGAACCAGCAGAGAAAGAAAATGAGTGGAAAACATCAATTACAAAGTTTTCTTGGGCGCCTCTGAAGTACTGAAACAGAATCTCTACTCACACAGCAAAGACAGAGGACCAAATTCAGCCCCAGTTTCAGTAGGCAAACTTCCAACTGTTGCACTGGACCTGCGCAAGGGCCGACTTCGGCCTGCTCTGCTGCCACTTCTTGATCCATTTGCTGCTTTAAGCAAGTTTTCTGAGACAGCAAACTACAAAGACTCAGGCCAGGGGAGGGATGTTTTTCTTTGTTTTTAAATAAATAGGAACCTACACTTTGGTTTTTAAATAAGCAATCTGACTTTTCAAAAGTAAAAATAGATTTTATTAGGAAAATTTGATTCAAAAACCATAGCTAAGACTGTATCGAGATCTGGAGTAGCTAACAAATTGCCTAAATTAAGAATGACAAACTCTCAGTTAACTCCTACTGTAAGCAGTATTTCCATGCCCTCCCGTAGGAACAGATCAGAAGGTACTTTTTGCTTTAGGTAAGAGCTGTGACTTAGTGCACAAAGTCACAATTTCTCATCAGTTTGGAAGAACTGAAGAAAAGGTAAGCATGTAGGATCTCCTTTAGGCATGGCTGGCGCTAGGCTCTTATACTTCTATGCTAGCTAATGATTGAAGAGCCAGATTTTTGCAACTACAGAGTTATGCACTGTAAGATGCATTGTCATGAAACTGATTTATCCCAGTCGTATTTATTTTTAATCATTTCACCACCTACTCAGAGAATCTGCACCACATTCTGCTTTGAGCTGTGTTCTAGATGTTCAGTGCAGACTCACCTCATCTGCTGACAACTTTATAGTTGGTTCTTGGATCATTTAGGCAGAGAGAAACAGAGCACTAACCTAGTTGTAGAATATTGTTCAATATTAACTTTTGTCTAAATTCTGTATATGATCTACGGAAATAGCACATACCTTGTTTTGAAATTATAAGAGTTGTATGAAATCAAAGACTGATCAGTAACTTCACAAAAGCTCTTGCTGTACAGTGTTAGTTCTCAAACACGTGTAACCCCGGTTCTACTATATAACAAAATACGCTATCTTGGTCAAGACAGAAAAAAAATTATTGTTCTGACAATCCCTCAAAATGCCAAGTTTTCAGAAACTTTTGGTCGGAATGCCCGTCTCACTAGGAGTCCTTTAAGGTGGCCCAATATAGGATATCTCAAGTCATAAGTAATTTATTGGAGATGTTAGAAGTGAACATTGACCTCCCTACATGGCAAAGGGTTTGTTTTCTTCTACCTTTTTCATGGCAAATCTCTATAATACTTTTTATTTTTCAAGGCCCATAAGAAACTGCCCCAGCCAGCTCAACTGGCTTCTTGATATGTAAGACCAATCCTTCCAATTTCATACTTTCTAAAATTTTCTACAGTTTAATTGCTGGAATATTAGGTAACCAGTCTTTAATCTTTAATCTAAGTGCAACGCACACTTGATATATAACAATTATTTCTTAATAAAATATAATTATAAAAAATTCAAGGCAGTCTCAGAGAATGCACAACTGAAACTGTTAATATACCTGAGGGATTACTTCCAGTCTTATGTATATTAGGCATTATATACAACATAGAATTTCTTGGGACACTGTCAGCAAAGGAGATGTTTTTTAAAACCTGCTTTTTACTGATTGCATTATCAAATTCAATTTTATTAGCCTGAATCTTCTGGGAAGGATATGATTTTAATAATGCATAAAAGGTTTGCCTAGTAGTTGGCTGTTGGCTTTTACTTGATACTTAATGTAATCTGTAATTACTATAGCAGCTCCTATGTTGGCTAGTGTGTTAAGGTCACTGGAAAGCTATACTGTGTTGTACTTGGTGTACAGGAACAGCGTTCTGGTGATTGATGGCTACACCCTATGGAAATGTTTTAATTTTGTCCTTGAAGCATGCCTTTAAGGAACGCTGTCAACATGTGTTCTTCCTTGTCAAGCAGTACATGGTCCTTATGTATCTGCAGACAGCCCAAGATCTGGCTTTCTACCAGTAAGCATTAAAGAACATCTCCTTTGGATTTAAAACTTGGTTCCCAAGTCTTCAGCCGATGAACTTACATACATCCTATTTATTAGAAAGCGTGAATTTAAAAAGCACATTTTACCTTGCACAACCATTAAGATGGAAAACAGTTGAAGCCCTCACTATACTTAAAAAAAAAAAAAAAGCATTGCAGGACTTGGCTTCAAGAGAGTAGACTTTCACCTTTTTAAGTATTGTTCCCTCCTGTAATAATTTTTCTTTACACTGTACTCCTGAACTATCTGAAACATTTGGCCAGAATCTGTGGCAGAGAAACGCACTTAAAACGTGGTTTGAACTGGCTTATATTACATGACTAAACTGTATTTTAAAGGAGTTTAACATTACCATGCTGTAGCCGAGCCCTGCGACACGACAGGCTCTCAAACCAGCAAGTCACCTGCAGCTTCACATGTCATCTGCTTCAGTGGTGCCACCGAAACAAGCCTGAAAGTAGAAGCAAAGTGTTGGAAATATTCTAGAATTGCAGTATCCCCAAGCTTAATACTTTATACTCACAAGATTTCCATGAAATAGGTTGACAACTAAAACTATCATCAGTATTAATCACAGAATCAGCAATTTAACTATTAGTCCACATCTGTTTATGACCCTTACTGGATGTAAACCAACTTTTTGTCCTGGTGATACAAGTTCGCTACATTACAAATGGCATTCCCGAGGGAAAAATCTATGTAGAAAGTCCTCTGATTGCAGAATGAAAAATCAACTTGGTAGAAAAAGGGTTTATTCTGAGGAGCTGGTTGATGGGTATTTTTTTCTGTACTTCATAACAATTTCTGTACTAGATAACGTTACCTTTACATTACATAAATTTATTTCAAGCAAATTGTTCACTGAAAGGTTCATGTATTTTCACAACGAAAATCAGGAACAAGACTCTACTTGTCATTTACCAATATTTGCCATACATTTTGATTGTTTCAAATTCATGGCTGCTGCTCCCTCTGAAAGCAACTAGAATACTGATTTATAAGCCATAGGAAGGGAAAATTGTAAAATACTTTATCAGTAATGTTTTGGTATTAAAAACATCAATAAAGAATCATCATCTTCACGTCCGAATCAAAAAAAAAAAAAAAAAGGAAAAAAAAAGGTGTCCCTGAGAACTGTTTTCAAGGTTCATGTTTTAGCTTGCTGGTTACCTATTTTCCTCACTGAAATTAATTCATTTCATGTTCACTAAACGACCTGCTGTGGAGATGGGTGTCCTCATCTCCAGTTCCAGCCAAGAGTGATGATATATTTCTGCATCTCCCAGCTCACACTGACAATGATGTAGATTCTTCTCAGGAAAAGATGCATTTAAATTGTAGACAAGAGTCAGGAGGATTTTTTTATAATACCAATCCATCTCAGCTCCTATTGCAAGTTTAAACCTGCTGGAAGATCAACACAGATGGAAAGTGAACATATCATTGTTCACGTCTAATGAACGAATAGGGAGCTTTTAAATGTTGCTCTCTCTAACTGCTAAATGATGAGGACGTACAGACGATAAACCTCTGCCTTGGAACAAGCCTTGTGCTTGTCTCCAATGAAAATTAAGTTTGTTGTATTCATCAGCTGTGTTGCATCATTCTAGACAGCCGAAAAAAAAAACCAAACAAACACCTAATATTTCTACATCCTGCGTGACCAAGTGTGCGGGTTTACTTTTTTGCCATAAATAAAACCAACCTAAAATCAACATTAATACAGAAGAAAACTGCTATTCAACACATCAGTGAGAACCTTGGTTACCTGTAAGGCCACTACTGTAATCCCTGATAATTTCTTGGGAGGAGAATCAAAGACCGACAGCGTGCAACTTCAATAAAAAATAGAGCCAGAATAAACAGAGAAAACATGAAAACAGTGATTTTTCTGGCATGCCATTTGAAAGGAAGAGTTAAATTAATACATTAAAAGATCCTATCAGCTCTGATTTGTTGGAGTTATTAATTGAACACCTTGTTGGAAACATGTAGATAAAGACGTGTACCTTAGAGAATACGAGATAAGAGTGAAAGGGAGAGAAATCAGCCGTTTTGCCAGTTCCCTCCCTTAATCGTCAAGCTAAGGTTATTCAAAGCTGCCTGGAGGAGCATATTATGAAGTGGTAACTAAAGTGCAGGCTGATGATGCAGAAGATAAAAACTTCAGGATTATACTTAAACATACTTATCTTTAGACACAGAAGAGGCTGTAAAGCCAGCTGAACGATATAAAGCTGTTCTAAACCAAGACAAATGTATACTCCATGTGTTATAAGCAGTTCAAGCTGCTTCCTGTGATGAAAAACATGGACTGTACGGTAGACATACTACAGCTAAGTACAATAGATCCCATGATACAGTTGTTTAAAGGAATATTAGAGTGATGAAAGAAGTGATGGAATTCTGCTCTTTAGGAGGCTCAGAGGCTGAACCAGAGAGAAAAGGCTTAAGCATGCAGACTTGGTAAATTTTCCTGATGCTGAAAGTTTGCGACCTAGCAGACAGTTTTATGCGTGAAGAGCCCGGCCTCTCAGGAAATGATAGAGCTCTATTGCCCCAGGCGAAAGGCGAAGAGGATAGTACTGCCTCAGCTTCTCATCCACAGCTGCAAAAAGAGGTCAGTCTCGTTATCACCATTTTATAGACAAAGAAGCTAAGAGGCTCAGAAGGGCACATCTGGAGTCAGTAGCAGTCTTGGGACCAAACCCCCTTCATCACTTCGTTTCAGCCAGTTTCTATCCCTTCTGCTTCATTTTGTGCCCCCTCCCAGCTCACAGTGAGGCGTCCAACTGTACAATACAGATAATACCAATACAGTAGTAAGAAACGACCTTATTAAAATACTAATTGCAGCACTAAAATGTTTTCTATGAAATAGTCATAGATGCCAATATTTCATCATTAATGTACAAAAGTCTGATTATCTTTTCAACAAAAACAGAGAAATGCTAGCCTTTAAATTCATTATCATTGCAAAACAGAATGCTACGATAAGCATGAGAATTTTGGTTTGCAGCTGTAAAATTCCCAAAAGTCTTGTGACTCAGTTATAACTTTGTTATAGGTTATTACCTTCCTCGCTCACATAGCTCCCACGTTCACTTTTGGGAAACAAAGCATATATTCCACAAAAGCAAATAGCAAATTTATTTAAGTAAATGAGAAATGGGGAGGACAATTTATCCTGCAATATATGGCTGTATACTAAAAAGGCTAATATTCGCACCTCCAGTTTCAAATTCTACAATGCATTTTTTGAGGGAAAACTAAAAACAAATATCTGCAAATGCTGATTCCTGACACTATTTTCAGTGGAGTCAAGGCATCAAACTAATTTGTCAAGGTGAATCCTAAAGTTTATAGGCAGGAAATAAAATTATTTTATTTGTGTAAATATAGTTTTAATTAGTTTCTCAACAAAACAAACTGAAAATTACTACCATTCTGAGCAAACTTGAAAAGGAATAAAAAAAATAGAGTTAACCAACACTCCTTAATCACTTGAATTTATCTATAATGTACACTGAAAAAAAGGAATTTTTAAACTCCTTTTTACATAGGAATGAAATGTCATTATAGTACCTTCCTGTGAAGCTTAAATAGCTTCTTTCAAAATTTTTGCTTTGAAGTGTATTCTATAAAAATATAGTTAAACTGCAGTTTTTTATTTAATGGCAGTTTACCTGTACTTGAAAAAAGAAAAAGTTTTTACAAATAGTTTCACTTCAATTCCTACCCAGGAACGTTCCTACTTGCACATTAAATTCCCGAATGCACCGAGTTCTACTCTCATGTTTTACAAATGAACGGCTACTGCCATCTACTGTTGGAAGAATTACCAACAGCAAGAGCACATCCAACAGACCTTCCCATAGCACAGATAGAAAACAAAGACTGCACCAGCCACAGGCGTGCACCTTATACTATTGAAATATTTGAAATATAAGATGCAACTAGGCAAAGAGCAGCAGAAAAAGGTCTTTTCTGTTCCTAAACCTTTATCATTTATAGTTCTGGTATAAGGAGGAATTGTACAGGAATACAATTATCGACAACTGTTATTTTCGCATAGATTTGAGAGTTTGTTAACACTACCCCAATTACTGCGGCCAGAGTTGCATAAGCAAATAAAAAAAGATTAACAAATAAAGTTTAACTTTAAGATACTATTAGATCCAAGTTATAACCACGTCTCTGCAAACTGAAAGCCATAAATGCAGAAGGTAAAAGCCCTCCCCCAGCTTTCTATGCAAACGCCACACAACACAGAACTCTCGCTTGAAGATGGACCTGATCTGACCCATCAAACAGGTCAAAGTCACCCTGCACAGGACCAAGACCCAGGGCTGTTTCCCCAGGTTGTTGTGTCAGAGGTACAGCACTGCCTGGCCTTGGTTTTTCCAAACCTCTTTTGGATAAAATCATTTCCCCACTCAGGTTTGTTAAGCTGAATATAGAGAACTGGGCAAAGAAAGGCACAGAAAGTTATTATACCATTAAACTACCTTTAATCCATATTTTAAGCATTTATGAAGATTTGATCATACAACTTCACTTTTCCATGAAGTCACTTGTTTAAAAATTATTGACATGTATGCTTCTTCTATTCCCATTGCTGATAAATATACTTAGATACGACATCCAACCTCATTTTGAAAGCACCCCTTCTTGAGGCGATCTACAAACAGAACTAGGGTAGGGTTCTATTAATGTTTGCCAGACCTGTTGGAGGTTAAACAGCCTTTGAATTAAACCATTCTTTACTCTTCGATAATTATTATTTCTCCTTAAGACACTTTTGTTGTCTCATAAGCAAGGTCAACTTGAAATGTTTCGTTAGACTCAGTATTGCAGTTCAACGCTGACTCTACTTGCACTGTTCTTACAAAGCCTGCATGTGCTCTCACCTCTCTGAGCAACTTTTGGAAACATCTAGCAGAATTTTAAGTAAGTGAAAAAACGCCAGCTTTTCTGTTGGTCATTTCAAGTACACAGCAAAGTGTACTTTAAGTTTAAACACAAAGTCATACCAACATGTGAATCTATGCTCATTTCCTTAAGTTTGTCTATCTATGTGTACAAACCTCTTGAAGTGATTTAAATCTTCCTTGTTTTGGTTTGTTGTTCACTGGCATGTCACATAAAACCCAAACAATTGTGATTGATTTAAAATTAATGCAAGAAAGCTAAAACAAACTGGAAACAGCTTAACGAAACAAACATAAGATAAAATACTGCTGGTTTCAAATACGGCAAGTTTTTCAGAGAGTGGAAAAGCATTCTTGTTGAGCTGGAGAGGGGTAATGGTGTTGAGAGGTGACAAAAGGCAGAGGCCAAAGTAGAGCAGGAGTGGAACAGAGCTCACTGCGTGCTGCACGCTGCTGGAATCAACCGCAGCTGAGACCTCGTGCTTACAAACGTGTGCTTGAAAACGCAGTAATCGGGGAGGTACAATTATGCCCCCAGGGCCCCCAAACAAGTCAGTTCTTGAAACGCCCTCAGAAAAAGGCTATTTGCATGAGCACTCTAATATCACACCTCCCGCTATCCTGTCAGTCCTATGGGATTTCATCCATACTGTGCTCATTTATTTTCTAGGTTCTCCACAAAAAGGGAGTGATTTCCAACAGGGAGAGAAAACTCTCGGGTGTTTAGAAGTAGCACACTGGAAAGATGACCACACAAAAAGAAGGTAACCCCATGGACATATTAGTAGAGTGCAACGAGGTCATTTTGTGCTGCCAGCGCAATCGGCAGTGCTTTATCACCTTTGGCCAAAGCACTTCCCGTGTACCCAGCCCGATAAGGCAAATGTCATTCGGCTGATCTCAAACAGTGAAAACACTCACCCTAAGCAGATGTGAGCAAGCCATCCTTCAAAGTTCATCACCTGAACATTCATTAAAGAACCTCCTGATGACTTGGTGCTAATTTCTGCGCATTTGGCATTCGATAACAAGTCACACAGGATGCACAATCCTAATTCCCAAACCATCTGAGCAGTAGCACAGAGTACAAACCTCAGTAAAGCGCTTTCATAATTTTATCGAGTACAAGTACTCCTCTTCTCCTAAGTCATCACCTCTCTCTGTATCACTCTGTGTCACATTGAGGATAAACTTTCCCAGTATACACAAACTTCAAGCAAAAGATGAGATTTAAAAAAACAAAACAAAACCAAAAAAAACCACCAAACAAATCTGGAGATATTTACAAGAGCACTTGTGCTCTGCAGGGAAGAAAATCCACTTACTGCCAAGTGATTCAAGCCTGGCACGGAGATGGACCCGTTTCCCCAAGCTGCCGGCTGAGCTCTGCTCAGAAAGGAGCCATCAAACACAACATCTTTGACA
The DNA here is from genome assembly GCA_013399365.1 of Pampusana beccarii. NCBI lineage: Eukaryota > Metazoa > Chordata > Aves > Columbiformes > Columbidae > Pampusana > Pampusana beccarii. The sequence continues at coordinate 23,093 of VWYH01009570.1, read as the reverse complement.
CACCGTGGTGGCTGCAACGTGCAAAACGGTTTTAAACTCTTCAGGGGAGAAATCAGTGAGAACTTCTGTTTTGATTTCTAAAAAGCTCCAGTAGCACCTTTTCTGGAATTTTTCACAGGGGTTGGGAAGGCAGCTGCAGGCTGTTTACAAATAGAGGCAAGTTGTAGCAACAACAGCTACATTTGTTGCAGTCTCCACATTGCAGTTTTCCTTCCCACTACAGATAAATAGAAACAAAAGTAGACCAAGTTCTCAGTTTCTAAACGTTTCTTCTCTGACACATGAATCTGCAGAGCAACCACTTTCTCATGCGTACAGAAACTTAACAGTTTAAGCTTATCACCCTTTTCAAAAGTGACAGCAGAAGGAAAAAAAATCACTGTAAATGCCACAAACGAGATATATTTAGGAAACAAGACTTTTCTCAGGGAAATGACACTGGTAAGACAAGGAGTTTCATTTGGAAAAAATTGTGTACTAAGCACATGAAATATCTTGGCTTTGCATGTTTAGTTGTAATTCTGAAATGGAGTCTTTGATGCGAAGTGAAAGCTGTTGCTCAGAAACGAGATAAAACAATGGAAACACACAAGTTACTTTGAAACAAGAATGTTACCAGAGACAGAGCCAACACGAGCTTTAACTAGATCAGCTTTATTAAGTAACGTTCAGATTCCATCACCAGAAAGGACCTTTACATCTTCGAGTGCGTGATGTCAGACTCTCCCATTTCCACTTATCCTGGCAACAGAAGGTTTCCTTCAAACGGAATTTAAAAAATTAAGTACCCGAGTTCACTCCCACCCTCTGTATGAAGATTAAAAAAAAAAAAAAAAAAAGGCCACAAGATGGCACTGGTCAAACACTTGGGAAATTATTGATAGGTTGGTAAACGTGAGCATTGGGTCATGCCCCAAACCAGTTTCTAGGGCCATGTCTGTTCCCTGCTGAGGCGAGACCCGCGGTGGGACGGCGGAGCAATGCTTGGTTTCCATCACACACGGCAAGCACGTGTGCCTGCATTTCTGGTAAATTTCTGTAAGTGCTTGACACAGACCAACAGAAAAGGTTTGGCCTACTCTAAGACCTACCTTCAGTATTCAAGAAGAGACCGGACAACGCCCTCAGACACATGAACTGCGGGGTTGTCCCGTGCGGGGACAGGAGTTGGACGCAATGGTCGTTGTGGGTCCAACTCAGGACGTTCTGTGGTTCTACCAGCAGAGGTGACTGCACAGCCCGTTTCCACGATGGCGAGCGGCGCAGGACGGGCTCTCCGCACCACTCCTGCAGGGAGCCGGTGCTGTGGCTTGGTGTGCAACAGGTTCTGCTGCATGGCAGGTCAAAGCCTCGGCACGGAGAGGAATGGCTGGAGACAAGCCCCGACACTTTCCCCCTCACATCCACACCTCAGCAAAATATTTGTCGCCAGCTCGCTGCACTCGGAGCCTTGCGCGTTTCCGCAAAAATTCAGCTCTGCGCTGCTAAAAATCGAGTCAAAGTCAAGATTTCTTAAAGCCGATGAGTAAAATTGAAGAGTTTTAGAAGCCGATGGGTAAAATTCAGGATTTCTTAAAGCCGACGAGTAAAATTCAACATTTCTGATTTTCCATGGCCACAGAGCTCTCCGGATAAGCGAGCCCAGCCCTCCTACCGCCCGTCCTCTGGGAGGGAGGGGATCCAAAACACATCTCCTGGGGAACTGACACTCACCGGCCTCCGCTCGGCTCGGCTCGGCTTTCCCCCGGGGTCCGCTCTCCGCACGGCGCCGGGGCCGCCCGGCCCGCGATGCGCTCCCGCCTCACAGCGGGGCTGGGGGAGCGGTTAACGGCCCTAACGGTCGGGCGCGAGGGGGAAGGGGTCTCGCGCCGCCGCCCCGCGAGCTCCCGCCGGAGCCCGGGAAGCGCGAGCCCGCGCGGAGCCGCCGCG
>VWYH01009570.1:0-21110 GCA_013399365.1 Pampusana beccarii | reverse complement strand
CGCGGCGGGCCCCCGGCTATGGGGGAGGAACTGGGTCCCCAGGGCGGGCCGGGGTGAGGAGACCCCTCGCTGACGTTTTTTGATGGCGGAACCCCTTCCCCTCCACCCCCCGCCCCCTCCCGGGCTGCTCCCCGCGTCCGCTGAAAGTCAGCGAGTAAAACAGCGGACGGGCGCGGGGAGCGCGGCGGCGGCCATTAGGGTTAGTCACACCAGGGCCTCCCCACCCGCCACGCGACGTGGGGGCGCCCCCGCGGGGCATCTTAAACCCTCCGCGGCCACGCCCGCCGCGCCGCCATTGGCCGAGGGGGCACGCTCCTCCACCGCCATTGGCTGCGGTGGGGAGAGGGGGTGGGAGGGAGAGAGTGGCGGGAGTTTGGAACGCTCGGGCCATTCGTCCCCCCGCCGCACCACGTGCTCCCGGGCGCGCGCCTGGCCGAGCCCTCCCCTCCCCGCCCCTTCCCCGGGACCGCGCCGTGGGGTCCGGGCCTGGACCTGGGGCTTAGGGGCGGGATCTGGGGTTTAAGTCCGGGACTTGCGGCCTGAGGGCTGCACTTAGGGTCACAGCCTGCGCGCAGGCTCTGCCCGATTCGGTCGAGGACCCGTAGATGAGGAGCCAGGCCCAGAAACTACCCGCTTCCCCCGAGCGGGGGCTGCGCTAGCCCCTGTGCTCCGTTGGAAGAGGGTATTTATCTCTGCCATGATCTCTTCGTGCAGGGCGGTTTCTCCCCGCTGTGACACCCGTTCCCTGGAGCGCTCGTCTGGACTCGGGCTGTCTCACCTGCTGTGTCACGTTCCACAGAACGGTTTTTGTGTCTTTGCCTGTTGACCCCGAGATTTCCACGGCAAAGCAAGGCGTTTCAAGGCTGCGCGGACTTGCAGGTACTATGGAGTGTGAAGCAATAGCGTAGAGCGCTCGGTCTTTCGAACTTCAGTTGTACACAGACTGTACAGCATTGTTCTGGTAAAGAACCTCTTTAAAAACATATTCTACACCTATTCACAAAGATATGTTCTTGGACTAAGAACGAAGTAACTGTGCCAGACGTGATTTTTATTGGACTTTCAAAAGGCACGCTATGTACACAGACTTCCCCCTAGACATCACCTTCCGGGTAGCTGTAATCTCGGGTTCTTTTCCATTAAGCGTTAAATAACATCTGTTATCAAATCACATGTATATTATAAACGTTTTCCATGCACCATGTTAGGTTCAGCCTCCGTGTACTCTTTCACGATAATGCGCATTGTCTGGAAGGCACTCAGGGAAGCGAGGAGCCTTGTGTCCAAACCAAAAGCTTCCTGTTAGGAGCGACATTGACTTTCATCTTAACACCATCTGGGACCATACCAGCTACCTCCTCGTTTAGGTGTTCAGCTTTGTTCCAGAGAAGAGGCTGAAACCACCAGGAAGGACTGGAATAGAAGTAAACAACAGCACAATGATGATTCATTCATGATACAACTGGAGCAGAGTTTGAAAATCTACCCCTAAGAGGGCGAAAGAGGGTTTCAGGACAATTAAACCTCTGATGCGTTGATACCTACAGGAGACAGTGGTGCTGGACAAGTGTTCTTCCACTTCTATCTCCATGGCAACACCAGCATCTCCTCTTGGTCAAGGTAGTCTGGGGATGACCCAGGTAAAAAACATTAGCAAAAAAGCACTTTGTGTACATTTAAATGGGGTGTGTTGTTTTGAAAAAAACGTGGCAAAGACCTTTGGCCCTTTCACAGGTCAAGCAACTTCGGCAGCTGTGAGATAGGTGTTATTAATATTGGGGCAGCAAGTGACTGGGCAGAGATGTGGCTGCAATGTCAACCTTTTCACACCAGGTGCTACAGTTGTGCACAATGGATTTTGTGATCCCAGCATGCCACTAAGAGCACAAATGCATTCCCACAGGTGTTTTTCCATGTTGACATGACAGATGTTGCAAGCATGAAAAGAGCTAGTAAGGATGCTGATTTTTCCAAAAAATGCTCTTTTGTGGCACTTCTTACACACACATCCCCGCAGCTATGAGAAACCTCTGCATGATGACAGCAGTGGTGTTAAGAAATCTTGCAGCTCCCGCTGCCAAACTCAACAGAATACTGTTGCTGCTCACTTCCAAATTCCTTCTGTTCCCCCTTCCCTGTCACTGCTTTCTTCTGGAGCCTTTCCTATTTCATTCCTCTTGGCTCTTCTTTCTCCTCCCACCGGCTGGGATTTGGCTTGTGTTTCCCTTTGCAAAGGGTGGCAAAGCTGAGTTCCTTTCTGCAGCTCCTTCCAAGATGCGGCATTTCAGTGCCTGGAGCAAGACAATCCAGGCAGATTAGTCATTTCCTCATTCTCCAAGCTCCAGCCATAGCCAGAGGCCTGCAGAGGAGATGCTCCCGATGTAACTGTAATGCAAAGCTGGCAGTGCCAAACGATTCTCTTTCTCCTCCTTGGCTGGGGCTGTTTCACTCTGATTTCTGACAAACACACTGAAACTGCCCAGCTCTCTTCCTGCGGGAGCTGCAGTGCTTCACGTCTCTCCTTGGCAGCCCTGCCCCATTTGTCCGGCTCATCCCACCTGCATTTGCTGGCGCCAGCAGGCAAAGACCCGTATCATACTCTGCTCCCCTCATTTCCTTGGGTTTTTTAGCGCCTTTTGTTGGCACTTTTCTCCATGTCTGTGCTTCATTCCCAACTCAGTAGTCCTTCCAGCCTCTCTAACCACAGCAGGAGGTAGATTTGTAAGCAATGGTGCTTCTGAATGACACTTCAGTGTGACATATTACCAAACGGTATGGCTTTTTATCTACAAATATATTGAAACTAAATTAGAATATACCAAGAGAGAGCAAGATCTTAAAGTTTCTCATTCCTACCAATGCTGTTACTCATGGTGTGCATGGAGAAGGGGCAGTGGGTGACATCCTTGGAGCATCCGCGGTGCCACTGCGGTGGGGAGGGAAGGCGCTTGGCGCAGGGAGCTGCGGGGCGGCTCGGGGGTGTTCGGGGAGCTGACAGCACGGACGGGTCGCGGTTCGTGGGGGGATGCGGGTCCCTGGGTGGGCCAAGCTCTTCGGGCAGCGGTGCGAGGCCGGACGGAGACACCGGGGGGAACGAGGGCGGCAGAGAGGGACCCCATAGAGGAGCTGCCGAAAAGCTCTTAACAAGCGGCGTTTCCGTAGTGTAGTGGTTATCACGTTCGCCTAACACGCGAAAGGTCCCCGGTTCGAAACCGGGCGGAAACACCGAAGAGGGGCTCCTTTTTCCATCTGCACACATTATCGTGTTTTATGAAAGACAACCGCCCCCTGCTGCGCGCTGGTAGTAGCACATCTCTGAAATTTAAAAACACTTTTCCTAGACTAGTTTTAACTGGACGCACAGGGACGGCGAGATCCCTGAGCACTGCTGCGTTACAAGGTACGCTAAACCTTTTTTTTTTTTTACAGATCCAGGGCGCAGGGAGAGGATCTGCAGGGCGGAAGCAGCGTTAGAACCCTCCCGCCCGCCCCTCGGGAACCGCAGCGCGCCCAGCGCGTCCCGCCGGCTCCGCTCCTGCCGCGGCTCCCAGCCGATCCGCTCCGCTCCGCTGGGTGCGACTACATCTCCCGGCATGCACTGCTCCTTGCCGCGCTACCGCCGGGCCCTGCCGCGACGCGCTGCATGATGGGAGTTGTAGTCCTCGCTTCCCCGACCCTCCCGGAAAGCCGTTCGCAGCCAGCCCAGCCCGTTCCCCGCAGAGGGACGGGCCGTGGCCCCGTCTCCGCTCCCGTTTCCCGCTGTGTCCTCCGGCGCCCCCGCTGCCCCCGCAGCCACCAACAGGGGCGCGACACCGGAAGTCACGTCCCGGAAGCGGTGCGCGCGGTGTCATCAGAACATGGCGGCCTGAGGTGAAGGCCCCTTCGCTTCCCTTCNCCGTCCCGCGGCGAGTGGAGCCGGGGGGGCGCGGCCACTGTGACCCGGCGGCACCGCGGCCGGTCCGCTGGCACCGGGGCGGTTCTTCCCCCGGAGCCCCGATGGCCGCTCCTCCCCCCGCTCCGGGCTCTGCCCGGCCCCGGCCCCCGCGGCGGGGAGCGGGACTGAGCCCCGGGAGCGGCTCGGTCCGAGCCTCGGGCGGCTCTTTTCTGCAACGGGCCCCTTGGAGCCCAGTTTTGACACGATGGCTCGTAAGATTAGGCGAGCTAATCCTCTCATCTGGGTGGGGGAGTGAACACGTCTCTGCCCTCGCCCCCTCGGTCAGTCTCTAAAATTAGCAGCTCCCCAAGTGAAGAAGGATCCACCCATCTCGCTGTACCTCGTACAAAAGCACCACTGCACCAACCGTCCTGCAGGATTCGAGCGCTGAGTCTTCTCTAATCATTAACTTACTCTGTTGAGAGTGGAAACAAAGTTAAGTCTTGTATGTAAGTCGATATTTCTTTTTGCTTTCCCAGATCAGGACAAAGAGGCTGCAGCTCGTTATCAAAATGCAGTGTTCCCATCACTGTGAGCACCTTTTGGAGAGACTGAACAAGCAGCGAGAAGCCGGCTTTCTGTGTGACTGCACTGTTGTTATTGGCGAATTCCAGTTCAAAGCACACAGAAATGTGCTTGCCTCCTTCAGCGAGTACTTCGGGGCGTTTTACAGAGACGCATCTGACAATAATGTTGTTTTGGATCAGACTCAAGTGAAAGCTGATGGATTCCAAAAACTCCTGGAATTTATTTATACGGGAAACTTAAACCTTGACAGGTAACATATGCTATTAAAGGGGGAAACAGAATAGGGAAATAAACTTTGTGTTAAGGCAGTACTGGGTTTTTTGTTCTTTGTAATAAGTTCTGGAAGAACAAATAATAGCAGGTATGATATGTATTAGAAGTTGGAGATAGTCTGGTTTTATGTTTTAAAATACTGCATGGTATGTGAGTGCCAAAACAAAGGTATGCTGTCTGATCTTTCACTGATGGATAGTTTCACCCTCTTTCAGTCTTAATTGGAAGGGATTAACAATCTTTGATGATCTCCAGGAGAGTGAAGGATATGTATATTCTTTCTAAAGTTGGATTGTAGAAGTCAATTTTTGCAGTGAACACACAGAAGCCATGTGTGCAGTAGAGACTGAAGTCTGAGGAACGGATGAGGATAGGCATGATTTTAAAAGATTCCATTTGTTAGAATTTGCACAAGCTGTTACTTAAAATCTCGTATTGCAGTGCCCAAAAGGTCTCACAGCAAATATGTTTAGCCCTTTACTGTGTGGATTTTGTGCCCATTGTGTGGCTTCCTGTACAGGGAGAATTCTTCTCTCTTAGGGAAAGAGAGAGATTATCCTCACACAGGAGCTGTTACACTTAGAACTATGTAGACAGGGATTTTAACCCATTTCTCAATGTCTGCTGTCAAACACATTTCAAAAAAGCCTTGTTGCTATTGATGCCTGAAAACTCACCCCTGATAATTTAAGTACACAGATGCAGAGTGTTTGGTTTTTAAATTAGCTACAAGTATTAACAGATGAGCGTGCAGAGCTGTTGTGGTGAAGTTAACAATTGGAGCGTTGCAAATTACGCTGAGCAGAAGCGTGCAGCGTTCTTGACGTCTGTCTGGGACCGCAGCAGGAGAGTTTCTGGATTCCTTCTGAGCAGCTGAGATCTCTGAAGGAAGAGGGAGGTGAAAGTACAAGTGTCACCCAGGGGGAGGTGACACCCGCAGCTCTGCCCACGTGCAGCCGTCACCTTGTCCTGTGTCCCTCGAGGTGGCTGCTGCAACTGGCTGCAAATGCTGTTGTCCTCTGTGGTGGGTACATGGGGGACACCAGGAGGGTGCACTTGGAACTCAGCACTGGTCCAACACTGAAACAGCCGTGTTCATGTACAGAGCATAGTTGTGGCTGTTTACTTACTGTTTAATTACATTTTCTGTGTAACAGATTGATAGAATTATGTTATTTACCATTAACCTCTCTTCAGAGTGCTGTAAATCTGTAGATTCAATGGTGGTACAAGTTGCCACCTTTTCAAAATTATTTTTTTTCTAAACCATCAAGGCCTGTGTTGCAGGAACTGAAAATAGTGCATAGCAGTTGAAATGAGGACTTGCTTGGTGTTAATGTTGTCTGTGTGCAGTTGATACAGAATTAAGAGTGTTTGCAAATCGTTTTATAAAACAGGATTAATACCTGCCTCACAGAAGTGCTGAGGTGAATGCGCTGCTTGCAAATTACTTAAGGCTTTTGGCAGAAGGATTATAGAGTGATAGTTTATGTATTTTATTCTCCAGTGTTTTATCTTTTTTGCTGTGATTTCTGAGCTTTTTGGACCAAAAGCCTCACCACCTTACAATTGGACTTTAAACTTAAAATTCTACAAAAGGCACGGAACTTAAAATTCTCAGTTCTGTGGCTCTGCAGACCCCGCTGGGTGTGGTTCGGGAGTAATCGTGGTACTGGGGTCTTGCAGCACTACAGCACTAAGAGATTCGATCTTCCTGTGTATGTTCTTAAAGTTACATTTTCTGACAGTGTAACTTTTCTGTAGCTGTATTTGATACAGTTGGTACAAAACAAATGTTTGCTATGTCCAGAATATTGTCACCCAAGTCTTCTTTTTTCTTGCAGCTGGAATGTTAAAGAAATTCACCAGGCAGCCGACTATCTCAAAGTAGAAGAAGTGGTCACTAAATGCAAAATCAAGATGGAAGACTTTGCTTTTATAGCTAATCCCTCTTCTACAGAGACATCGAGTATCACTGGAAATGTTGAAGTGAATCAGCAGACTTGCCTGCTGACTCTCCGAGATTACAGTAATCGGGAGAAAGCAGATGCTGCTTCTGCAGAGTTGGTTGAACCGCAGGCAAAGAAAACAGCTTTAGAAAAGAAATCTCCTCAAACCAAAAAGCGAAAGAAGAATTTCAGCTCCCCCAAAAGCATACAGAATAAGTCCGGACAATATCAGAACGACGTGACCGAGAACGCCTCTGTGGAAATGTTTTTAGATGCGAATAAGCTGGCCACGCAGATCACGGAACAGGCTGCCCAGGGCAGTGATAACTCCGAACTACAGCTGGCAGCTGTGGTGGAAAGCGAAACGTTGGCAGCGCAGGATCTCTTAGTTCAGACTATTGCGGCGAAACAGAAACGGGGAAAGCCTCAGCAAAGCTGTGCGCTGAAGGAGCACTGTCTGTCCAACATAGCCAGCGAAAAGAACACTTACCAGCTGGAGACTTCAAGCGAAGAGCTTGACCAGAAGTTCTCCAAAGCTAAGCCGGTGTGCAACACCTGTGGAAAAGTCTTCTCAGAAGCCAGCAGCCTCCGTCGACACATGAGAATACACAAAGGAGTGAAGCCGTACGTGTGCCAGCTTTGTGGGAAGGCATTTACCCAGTGCAACCAGCTGAAAACACATGTAAGAACTCACACAGGTAAGCCGCTGGCCTCGTCTCCGGGACTGCGGAGGCCTGTAATCGCAGCCTGTGAGCGCAGGACTGAAAAGGTCTCTGCATTCTGACTTCTTCCTCTAGAAATTTTATCTGCTGCTGGTATGCATGCGGGGATAGTACCTGTATCCTGGTAGCATTGCATTGTTTCAGCATTTTTCAGTACAAAATCATAGTTTCTACTTTAAATAGCTGGAGTGGACTTAATTAGTCTGAGCATCTTGGTTTCTGGAAAGACTCAGAAGAGCTGGCTACCCTTTAACTCTACGGAGTGATGCAATGCCAAAAACTGTTGCCAGTAGAGCATAAAAACTCACTATACTTGATACCAGAATTTCTGTTGCTTTTTTTAGAAACTTCTAACATATGTTTGACAACAAAAGTGGGAAAAAAAAGCAGTCTTTTGCCAAGTAGGTAATTTCTCCTATAAGGTTTTCGAAAAAGGTAAGGGAGGTGACTGAATTACTACAGCATTTGCGATTTTATTCCGTAAAATGTGCAGCTGAAATGTGCAACAGTGTTATGGTCTCTGCATTCAATAGCATAACGAGAAGTTTGTGTTGTATCAAGAGCTGTTGGACAAAGCATGAGAGAAAAATCAGTTATGAACACTGAAAAAGTTGATGAGCAGCAGGTTGCTGAGCCTGGGAAGAGCGCTGTGCTTGCTTGTCTTTTTGTGTGTTCTCCCTGGAGATGGAAGACTTGATACTGGGTTGTTTGGCTCTTCAGGCTGGTCTGATGTAGCTGTTCTGCTGCTGTTGCCTTTGCTGCTGGACTTAGCCCAGCGAGCAGCAGAGGGACCTGGTTTATGTAGTTTTCTTCCTTTTGTGACTGGCATTCAGGATTCTGAAATAACAGTGAAAACAGATAAAAAATGGTTTACTTCTGCACTTTTTCCCCTTTGGAAAACCCTGAGCAGAGGCCAGCGGTGGAGCTCTTTCCAGGACGCTGTGAAGATTGAAAGGGGTAAAGTAGGAGGTGCTGAGGTGCAGCTGCAGGAGGAGGATTTGCTTTTTCACTAACCAAGGGAGAGGATTTCAAATATTGTCAGTCACTGACTAACCAAAGATTCACATGCAAGATGGAGCTTGTGAGGAGCATTCAGGGACAGTTTGCTGCATTTTCAACTGTTGAGGGTGTTGCGCTGGGAATTTTTGCATGAGTAGGTAGCGAATTTCACGGAGCTGGTTACTAGATGTTGAATACTTTATTTTTTTAATGTTTTTATGTGCACAGCCTATTGAAGAATTGTTGAGTTGCTGTCACCTAAGACTGCAGAGTTGCACAGTCCATTCCATGAGAGCGTATTGATCACTAAGAAAACATGAATAGTCAGAGGAGTACCTGTAGCATTCTACAGCAGGTGCTAACGAGAAATTAGGTGGCACTAGACTGTACATTGCAGAGCTGTTGCTGTTCGACAGGCAAGAAAAAGCAGATGATTTACCGGTCCTTCATCTTGAATATGCATAATCGTGAATAGATATAACCAGCAAAAAGTCTGAAAATGTACTAGTAGCATTCATATTGTGGGGAAAATGGCATAGATAGAAATATTAATTATTACCTTTTTTCTCAAAAAAGAAATGTGTTCAAAAATAGACTGTTATCCGCTGTACTCCTGGCATGTTCCACTTTGGTGGACTGATGATGGGCTGTTCCAAGGTGTTATTTGTAAAAAGTATTACAACAGACTCTCGAGCTTTGCTCAGGTAACGGATTGGAAAGTGTTCTTGGCAAATGCAGAGGGTACAAGGGTTTTGTTTTTCACTAGGGGAGAAGCCGTACAAATGCGAACTCTGCGACAAAGGCTTTGCCCAGAAGTGCCAGTTAGTGTTCCACAGTCGGATGCATCACGGAGAAGAGAAACCGTACAAATGCGATGTCTGTAACCTGCAGTTCGCAACTTCAAGCAATCTGAAGATTCATGCCAGGTAGGCAAAAGAGAGATCCTGCAAATGCTTATCCATGTGTTTAGTTAAACAGAATAATTTACTCAAGTGTTAGCAAGAGTTGCATGCTCACATGATTTGGTCATGTCTACTCCTTTTCTCTCAGGTCTTCTCTCACACTGGATAACAGAACAATTACAGCTACGTACTCGTTTATTAGGGAAGTGGCTTGTGATTTATCAGTGTTATGGCATACGTACTGGTATCCTTATGGCAATGATGTGGGAGTGGTTTTTGTTTTATTTTGGTTTAGTTCAGACTGGTAGCATCAAGGAGGAGAGAGTTCCTTCCTGGGAAGTGAAACAGAACAGTTCTCGCTCTTCACTGTCCTTTTGCAGGAGCAGGAATTATGTTCTCTTGTTAGGAATCATCGCTTTATCTTTCAGTACACCGCAGTGCAAAACTTGCTGAGTTCTCATGGTCCATTAACATGTGCAGGGCCTGTAGTTCAGTTCAGCCACCACTGAAATCACGAGCACGCTGGTTCCCAGAGACAACAGACGGTGATTTTTCACTCCATGAGAAACTGCTATCTCAAAACCAAAGTCACAGTTTTTTCAGTTTTTTAGTTCACAGAACGTTAGCACAAGGAACTTTGGGAATAAAATACTAATTGAGGAGGGTGTTGCTTTCCTTTCTGCCCGGAGATCACTGGTGGCTGTGTTGTTTGGCAGGAAGCACAGCGGCGAGAAGCCCTACGTGTGCGATCGCTGCGGGCAGCGCTTTGCTCAGGCCAGCACGCTCACCTACCACGTGCGTCGCCACACGGGAGAGAAACCTTACGTGTGTGACAGTTGTGGAAAAGCCTTTGCTGTCTCGAGTTCTCTCATCACCCATTCCCGAAAACACACAGGTGAGCAGAGGTGGAGCACCGAGGTAGCGGGACAGGCCTGGCTGCCTGCAGAGGGGCTGGAGATGGGTAGTGACCCCGAAATCTTGGTTGGGAGTTACTCTGGAGTTGTCATCCAACTCCTGTCTCCTGTTCTTCCCTTTTGACTCCAGTTTAGGGAGCTCTTTCTCCCATTGGACATTACCTCTGTTTCATTTTGGTCGGTTCTTTATGTATATTCTGGTTTATGCATTGAAATAACAAACTCCTTGTGTTTCCTTTAGGAGAGAAGCCATATATTTGTGGCATTTGTGAAAAGAGTTTTATTTCCTCTGGAGAGCTCAATAAACATTTTCGGTCCCATACAGGTCAGTCTCCAGACAGCCTGCTTCCTGCACTATAAATAATATTCTACCCCTAGCCTTTTGCCTTTAAAATATTCCATATTGTGCTGTAGCAGAGTTTCTTAATTTATGTATCTCTCTGTTAACAGAATTTAAAGAAAATATTTAAATATTCTTTTAATTGCCTTTTTCAGACTAATATCTGTGTAATAGCATAGGTGTTGATGTATAATCATGGCTTTACTTTTAACATTTGGGCTCTTTTGCTTAGTTTTAATTTATTATTCTGGAAACAATTATATTCTGAATACAGACACGCAGACAAAATAACAGTTACAAAGCTGCATTTTAAAATTTGACATTGAAATCTATTATCCTACACCTCTGTGTTTTCTTTCAATTTCAAGATTGTTCTAACGGCCGATCTGTTTTTCTCAGGTGAAAGACCATTTATCTGTGAAATGTGTGGAAATTCTTACACAGATATAAAAAACCTTAAGAAGCACAAAACAAAAGTTCACACAGGTGAGTTCCTTGTGCAAAGAAAGGTTAAGAAACTACATTGATTATTTTGTTTTCCTCCATGCTGAATAGTGGGGTTTTTTTGATGGTAGCTCTCTTTAGACTCAAAAGCACCCGCTTTAGAGGTACCCAAACCTTTTAAAGCATAAAGTACATGCTTTAAAGTAGATTCGAGACAAATTTCCAAGCATTTGCATTGCCAAAGCAAACACATGTTGACCAAAATAGAAGTGAATTGCTGCTGACAAGAATTTCTCTATGTGAATATTTACTTACTTGCCCCAGTAACTTGTGAGAGTTTCCCACACGAAGGCATAGTCTCAATTGTAGGAAGTTTTCTGCGTCTTCTGAATATGTTTTAGGAGTGTGTCTTCACAAGGGCAGCAACTGAGGTGAACAAGGCACGCTGGTTACAAGAGTTACTTTACATTTTGAAGGCACAAATATTTTTAATGCAACAGTGAGAGATTTTTTTAATACATGCAGTCAATGTTAATCCAAGTTAAAGCTGGATCAGCAAACACACAACATCAGACAGCTGGCAGAATGTTCCCAGCTGTGAATACTGCTCTAAAAAGACTTTTCAAATACATTCAAGTCCTATTCTAGATACCAGATTTTGATTAGGAAGAAATTTGATGTATGTTACTTACCTGTGGCACAAAGCACAGAGGTGTTTGGATCTCCAGCCTCTTTCAACACGCTTCAGATGCCTCGTTGTCTGTCCATCCTTCAGTCTGTTACAAATAATTTCCTTGCATCATACAGAGGAAGGAATAATAGGTGTCTGTGTACGCCTGGATCGGGACAGATGGAGCAGGCGAGGGAGAGGATGAGAAAACAAGTCACACACAGAGGCAGCTTTGAATGTGAAAAGCTTGAGCAGCCCTGTTTAGGAAGGTGCCAGTGGAGCGAGGGTGAGGTGAGAACAGCAGTGAGCAGGGAGAGCATCCGGCAGAGCTGCAGGGTGTGAGCTGGGAGAGCTGCCGAGGCTGGTCAGCCCGCACGGACACACAGACAGACAGACAGCAGGCAGGAGCGCTGCACCACGGAAATAACAGGCTGCGGAGCACAGTTCGGTAGAGGAAGGGTCAAATATCCCAGGTGCCTTAGTAAGAAAGGCGTCCAGGAGCAGTGGCGTGCTGCATTCACACAGGAAGGCAGTGAGGAATCTGTTAGCAATGATTTTAATTAAGAATAGAAACTATTTTTCTCAGGTGACTGGATAAAAACTGTCATGGTTCTGGGTAGGATGGAGTTAACAATTGTTTTCTTCCAAATAAGTTTATGGATGAATGATATACTGTACATTGCTGTCAGTTAAAAGAGAGAATGTTTGGGTGTGGCTGCGGTTCTTCGTTTTTCTGGGATGGAAAATCTTAAGGAAACCTTCATAATTAAAACTATTCTCCAAATCTTTGTTCACTGTGATGTTAAGGGTTTGTTCACTGTACAATGCCAAACAGACATCAAGTAGGAATGTGTGATCCATGTAGTTGTCATGCTACAAGCAGCAGAGCATGAGATTCTTCTCGGTGCTTCCATTGTATTTACTGCTGGTTTGGGCTTCGCAGCACGTGGAAGCCACTGACAGCCCAGCTGCCCGGGCAGTCTTTGACACACCAAGTGTTTGACAGTCATTTGAAAGGGAATTTGCAGAATTTTTGCAGGAGCTTTTGAACTTTTTTTTTTTTTTTTTTTTTTTTTTTTTTTCTTTTTTTTNCCAGGATCTGAAACTCCCCCTGATTGTAATGCACTTGATAATTCTTTCAATGAACAAGAATCCATTCAGAGTCAGAAAAGTCCTTTATCGGAGTCCATAGACGTGAAACCCTCGGAGATGTCTTTAGCACTTCCCCTTCCCATCGGGACTGAAGACCACCAGATGCTGCTGCCCATGACGGGCAGTCAGTCTCCTTCATCAGAAACGTTACTAAGATCTGCTGTGACTGGATATTCGGAACCTCAGTTTATTTTCTTGCAGCAGTTATACTGACAGTGCAGTACGGAGCCATCGAGGTAATTCGGTCGTGAACTTGTGTACTTTGGTCAGATGAACATAAGCAAGCCAGCAGTCACACTTTTTGAATTGGACCTGGTCTTTTTTTCTTTTGTGTAAAGACACTTGTAAGGCATTTCCATTGTGCAGTGCTGTCTTTTGGGTTTGGTTGAATTGTGCTCATACACAATCAAATTTCTTTTTGCAATTAACACTGATTTCTGGGAGACGATTCCTTTCCAGCAACACCTGCCTTAAGAATTCTCTGTTAAATATCTTAATGTATTTTGGAGATCTCCTCCCATGTTTCCTGCTGATCCGATGCGTCACAGTGTCATTTGAGAGCAGACGCTTAAAGCCATATTTGATAGTTTAAGAATATTAACCCGGAGGTGTAAGGGGAAAATCATCGTTTGAATGTATTAACACTAACAAGTTTGTACTCCATTCCAAGGCGATGTAACGGTACGTGACGGAAGGTAGGCCTGTGCTCTGGTGAGGTGCTTGCAAAGAATTCCTGCTGTGTGCCAGCAGTAGCCGTCTTCAGTTGAAGTCTGACCAGAGGGAGAGGAAGTTTTGGGTATATTTTCCTGATAAGGCAAGTAAAGGAGTGACTATTTGTTTTTTTTTTCTATAGTGTGGTAAGTCAGGGGGTTCTAGTGGCAGAGGTGCTACTGGGTATTCTTTCCAACAAGTCACTTTTCCCCCTCTTCTTTATTTTAAGTGAAGCCAATGTTGTTTTATCTTGTCCCAGATTTATTTTTCACATCCTTATAATTCCCGAGTTTTGGCACAAACAGCAGCTTTGCTCAAGAGAGCTGGAGCGTGGATATTGTAGATGAGATTAAAAGATGCATTGACTTAATGTAAGGCATGACTCATAGCTTCATAATCCTTTTTTTTTTTTTAAATAGTAGTGCTTCTTCTAGTGTTCCACAGTAGGTACAGAAGAGGAGATAAATCCTGCCCTTCACTGTGAAAATAATAAAGTGCATGCTACATGCAGAACATTAAGGAAGAATAAGCAGATCAGATTGATATTCTTCAAGGCAAAGGGTTGTTAGAGTAGGACTGATTTGTTTTAATTGAAATATTTATGTATTGCTTTCTGTCTCATGTCACTTGTCCACAGTAACTGCACAAAACTAGTATCTAGCAAGACTCAAGTAAAGGTATGTTTTATTACTAATAACGCACGTTTTCAAGAGCAACATTTTTAGTGTCTTGGTAGGGTCATCACTTTAAGACTGGTTGACAATAAGAGTACTTTTATACTCTGTTTTGCCGGTTTGTGCCATTAACATAACATAAGCATTATTTAAGTAATCATCAAATAGTAAGGAAACATAATAATGTACCAACAATGCATTTAAAGATATTATTTGTTGGTTATTTACTTGGTGCTAGCGTTTTATTTCCACTGATGCCTTGTGTCCAGACACTGATAAATAGAAGAGCATAGGAGATACCTCTTAACCAATTCTGTTCTACATGGAGTAATAATTAATCTGCACCTTAATTAAACAGACTTGTGACAAATTTCTTGGAGGATTTAATTTAAATATTCTGCAATTGGTCTCGTGACTCCTCAGCATGACTATAGATTTTTAAAACTTTTTATTTTTTTCCCCTCCCCTCTTCCTACACGTTTGTAGTTGTACTAGACCTGTAACAACTTTGTGTTGATCATCTTAAGACATGACATGTTTAAAACTCTGCTTCTTGATCGTATTCTATGCTTTAATACATGGTCAATCTGCTGATAACGTCTACTGTGGACAGCAAGGAGTACAACCATACTCACCAGGAGCATTCTTAATGCAAGTACTTCTAACTGTTCACTAAAGCTGATTACTGCCATACCTGCCTGCCCGTTATTTTCTTTGCTGTATCTTCACTACAACATTTATGACCAGCTCATGTCCTTCAGAATGCTGGCAAAGGACAGTGGATTAAGTTCTCTGATTTTTTTCTTACCTGTTTGGCATCTTCCCCTTTCCCCCCCTTTTATTTTTTAGCTCTGTTATTGATGTAGCACCTGAAGGATTCCTTAGCCTTGCCATTTGTGACTGAAGAACTATAAAGATGAAAATCTGGACTGTATGAAAAAAAAAAGTGAGCTTTACACACTTGTCCTAAGGTTCCTCTTTACTTTCTCTCTCTGAAAATAGAGCAGAAGTCTTGGGATAGACATAGGCTTAGTCATGAATACGGAAAATAAACAATACCGTCTACAATTAATAAATTCCAAATGTAAACAGCTTTGGAAGATCAACTAATAATATACTCTTGTTACCTGAAGAAAAGTATCTGAAGATTAACAGATCCAGGATAAATAACAACAAGAGAGAACTAGCTCTGGAAAAAAAAGCTTTTAAAAACCCACATTCCTACATAGAAAATCCATTCCATAACAGTGTTTGTTTGGGCTGTTTTTATATTTCTAAAATTATAGCTTATTACTGTATTCTTAGATTTCAGACTTTTTTAAAAAATACAGTGCTTAGATTTATACAGGATTTGTTTAGATACTTATAACAGTAGCACTTGCTTTATTAGTCATTTAGTTTTCTTTATAGACAAGAAAATTATTTTTTACAAGACAACAATTTTAACCTTTCGTAATAGAATACACAGGCTTATAGTTTTGTCTTGGAGCAATAATTTAGTTACCTGCACTCTTGAGTCTCCATCTGAGAGTTTTGATTCTTATCCTCACCTTTCGTGAAGATATCTCACCTGCTGAGGTATGATCTCTATGAACTGTATTCATTTACTAGAATATAGATTTTAAATATATATATATATGTATATAAATATTTGTAGGTGTGTTGAGGCCGGGTGCTGCAGGACCTGAAGACACAGGTCTGTAGTGTACGTTTTGCCAATAGTTGCATGGAAATCAGCTGCACATCTAATTCCTGGGCTTACAGATTGAGTTCATTTTGGAGGTACAAGGTTTATAACAGTATTGATAACATTCTGTAAGGGATTAATATGGGAAAGTATAGAATTTTTTTAGGCAGACATCTCCTCCTTGAAACCTACCTGCAAAATGAAAGAGGGAATTTTAATAATTCCATTAACAGTAGTTTAGAGAAAATGACATGATTTGTCACACCGTTGTTTCAGTCAGTTTTGCACTGAAGTCAGTGCAAGTTTTGCCTGAATAGATTATCTGCATCTAGAAATTTCTGAATTGGCTGTTCAGAAGTCTTATGTGAGAATAACTCTTTGTATGACACTTCCAAATATGTGCCTAAATGTGGGCACAAACAAAGCATGACAACTTTTCTGAGATCATGTGTTTCAAAAAAACTTTCAAGGATGGACAAGTCCCATGTTAAGGATTTCAGGGCTGCGATCATGGAGAGGTTGTTGATAAGCCTTGCAGAATTAAGTTCAGTTAAGGATGAATAACTGATTTTTTGGTTAAATTATTTTTAAAGTATCTTTCATGTATATACATTTTTTCCTCTGTTATTTGTATATAGCACAACTCTCAATTTTATAGTCCCCTGGGAAGGGAGGGGGTTGTACAGATTTAGCCTGAAGTGTTTTATGTTAGACTTTAATAAACTTGTTTTGTAATTTTTCCCTCACCTGGTGTCTCCTGTTTGTAACTGCAAGGGGTAGCAACAGAAGGAGGGAAGCAGCTTCCCATAACCACGGTCAGAGCGCCCTGTCATGGGAGCCCTTTGCACAGCTACTAACACAGCAAGGATTACGATATATTCTTCTCAGCAGTAAACAAACCTGTTTTTTCTGTTCAAACTAAATTAAACAAAGACTTTATTCTAAATGCAATCCAATATAAAGACTGTAGATTATTCTTTTTCCACTTGATTTGAGGTGTTTGGGGTGGGGGTTGATGGAGGGAAGTTGGTTGTTTTGGGGTTTGGGGTTTTTTTGTTTGTTTTGGTTTTTACTCTGTTATTTATTCTTTATACTAATTTTTAACAGGCATGTTTAGAGTTGCAGAAGATCTCATTAGTGAAAGCCTTTGAGCAAACCTCTGCTGTCCTATTTGGTGACTTTCTGTTTAGGAGCATAGATTAAGTCACTTCTACAGGTACAAGCAGAGTGGGTGGAAAAAGGAAATGATTTAATGATTCCCAGGTTTTTAAGAAGCCTGTATCCAAACCATTAAATTATTTTTAACTACCATGATATACATACGTCATCTTTTTCATGTCTAGGAGTTGCTACATGGCTATAATAGCAGAAATATTTTTAAACAGTTTCAAGAGACAGGAGGAAATAATGAAACCAAGCTTGGTGTGTTTCATTTGTAGTACAAGAAACAAGTACATCCTGCAAGTTTATCAAAATACCATTTATATACCAGTAAACTCGGTTTGCTCACTTTAAAGTTCCAGCATTATGGTCGTGAAACACTTAAGTTCATTTAACTTGTTTTTTTTAAAAAAAAGAAAAAAGGTTACTCTTGGAAAAAGAACAAAAGCGTGTTATAACTAAGTCAAAGGAGAGAGTAGATAAAGAACAGTAGCAACAAATGGGTTTACCCAAACCTCTCAGCTTCAACAGGAACCATTTTTTACAGCACATCTGATTTACCATCATGCAAAGCTGCTGCCCAGCAGCACTCCTGGGTGTCAGTTTTTGTCGGTTTGATCTGCCTGGCTGCACTCCAGCCTGCAGAGGTGCAATGACATTCATTACCTGTGGGCTCTCCCAGCTATGTGGACACCGGCCTGCGGAGACCGCAGTCTGGGAAGGGCAAGGAGAGCTCTGCTGCTGTGGGAACCCTGTGGGAAAGGACCCTGTGATCATGGAACTTCATCCACATGCACTGCTGCTGCTCTGTTCCAGTCCCTACTTCTTTATAAAATAAGAAGCACTTGATAAAAATCCTGATCTGAGAAGGTGTCCTGAACAGAGCAGAGCAGTTCAGCTGCTGGGAGTTCAGTCCATGCGTTTGTGCTGCTGCACAAACCGCTCGTGCGCCTCTGGTCAGTGACTGTTCCATTCCCTGTTGCTGCTATGAACACCTAGTGTCACTCTTAGTGCACTGTGCCATGGTGAAAATGATTTTCCTCTTCACATTTTATTAAATTCACCCATCACCTGGGAACACTCGAACTACATCTAACCGTGGTAAGGCAAAGGAGATAACGTGCAATAGAAATAACTGCAGCAAAATTAATGCCTTTTCATATTAATAGGCTGTTAATAGCTTGGGCATTTTTAGCAATGAATTTTAAGGTCACTGGTTTGGTATTTTATCTCTAATGCCACCTTGAGTGCTTTTAGATGCCTTCTAAAGACCCTGAAGGAACAACATGCAGCAAGTTTGATACTGATATAATGCATTTGACTAGAAACCAGACACAAAAACCTCAAGCACAGGGAGTGCATCGAGCTGCTGCCTCACTCACAGGTGCTCTGAAACAGCTGCAATTGCCAGACTGGCATTAGAGTCTTTGTCCATCTCCTCCCCAAAACTGGGTGTCCAGTAGTAATGCTTCTTCAGGCCATGGGAGAGCTCCGCAAGGCGAATGTGCCCATCCATTTCAAACGGTTCCACATCTGTACAGTTAGGTTTCAGGCGGCCCGTCTGAAGTAATTCTGAATATGCCTGAAATGAATAATAATAAGAACACGACATAAAATATTCCACTTTGACTGCAGTGAAGGCTCTGGAAGATAACACAATAGGCAAGTAATTGATCATTTTATTATGCTGATGTCCGGTGAGTCTCATTACAGCACCACCATATTATAATATTTTTTTTTAAAAAGTAATTCAAGTATCTCACTGTATTCACAAACTTCTGCAGTCTTCCCAATGACTGTAAAAACAAGAACAAACAAACAAAAAAACAACCCTCTTAGAAGAGTTCAGAAGCACATACTTACCATGCAGGTGGCTTCATCAAATTTGTTCCCCCAGATGTAAATATAAGAAAGTTCTGTGTTTCTTTTCATTGCATCTGAAAGAGCTAAAAGTCCTTTGCCATGTATATTGTTGCTTGTTACTGACAACCTAATAAACAGAGAAAATAGTTATGCGAATGTGCGTCAAACCACTGAATTCTCATCTCTTAATGAAGAGTTTAACTATGATTTATTCTTATTTTATATTTAATCATTATATGCATATATAGAAATGTTATCTTTATTGTTAATAATGCGACTATTTATTTTGTATTAAGGTCAGTCCTACTATAATATTTTGGCAGGTTGCTACAGGCAGTTTGGACTACGGACTTGTGCTATTTCTCAAGGCATTTCCATGCCCCGTGCACCCAGGGTGTTCACTATTTAGTTCTTCAGTGTCAGTGCCTCACTGCAAGGTGGCCAGGTCCCATCTCCAGCCTGCTTTGAAGCCCAGGCCTTGGCATTTAGCCAGGCTAAGCTTTGATCTTTGTGGAGCGGCAGTTATTTTTATGTTGGTGAACCTGGAAGGCTTTCAGAGGCACCCAGCAGCCGCCACCTCCTCAGTCTGCTACTTAAAACTAATGGCTTCAGGTAACACCTTTGATCAGCTTTTACATCCTGCCGGCGTGTGGTTTAACGGAGGCTACAAAATACACCCTGATGGAGAGATTACAGTTCTTTTGGGTTCACCCAGAAGCTAACTTAAACAGAGGATTTTTTTAAGTGTTGAAGATCAGAATTGACAAATATAGTGCTTTATCCCTGCACGGAATCTGATTATCTTAAAATTCTGAAGATGTACAGCTCTTGGTTTGTTTTTGTTTATGTGCCACAGGCACCTACGCTTTAAAGATGCAAAAAGAACTAACGAGATCTAATTGCCTTCCCCCCTCCTTAGAATGACGGTAAAAGCTATGAATCACACGTGAGATGAGCCACTACAAAACTGATCTAAGCGTCAGTGCAAAAAACCCCATGAAATACAAAAACATGCATGTCAGGCCACATAGCAATGGATACAAGATGGAAAAAAGGCACCTGCCAGCATCCCAGGACATCTCACAGGCCTTGGGGCATCTCACACAGCAGGAGATACCAATGCTTAGCAAAGGAATCCCACCCAATCTGTTACATTTTTCTTCCCTGAGAAGGAAAAATGGACTAAAAAGTTCGGAAATTCCTGACTTGTATTTCGATCAACATCAAAGCACAAAGCTTTGATGTCAGTTCAGCTACTGCAAAGTCCAAGTTTCTTATACTCCAAGTCATGACACCTGCATTCTCTGGGGTAAAATACTAACGCCTGAAGAGTGGTGTTGTACGATGCCAAGGCTTCGCTCAGGTAGATGGCTCCATCATCTTCTATTCGGTTTGCATTCAGATCTAGGATTTGCAGGGTTTCGTTCCATTCTAGTAGTTTTGCCAAAAATTTTATACCATCACAGGTAATTTTATTACTGAAAGAGAAATGAATACATTTTTTGAAAAAGGTGCTAAGAAAATGAGTTTCTAAGGTTAGTCAGGGCTATGTCACTTCATAACTCTTACCAGCTGAGATCAAGGTATCTCAGGGTGGAGTTCATATACAATGCCTCACACAGTTGCTGTACACCAAAGTTTTTCATTTCATGCTTGCCCAAGTGTAGTTCCACAAGAGAAGAGTTAATTTTCAATGTCAGAGCTACGTGAACTGTGGTCTCTTCCTAAAAATATACAGTCAGTTTTATTAAGCTGTACTTTAGGACTAGATGTGGTCTTGCTTCAGTCAAAGAGAAATGCACAACTAACAGCAAGATTTGGTCATCAGTAGTGTCCTATTTTGCATATTGCAGCTTTGTATTAAAAATAGCCAGGAAACAATATGTTATGATAATGCACAACACCAGAAAGGTCTTTGCATATTTACAGTACTATATACCTCCCTGCAAATATCAGGAGCATCAATGTTTGAATCGTTATGTCTAATGAGTTTTCTTCCCATTCATTGCTCTTAAAAAATTGAATGTTTGAGTCAGTCTTCATTAACATTAGAAGTATTTTGTCATGACGCTAATATATTATTTCATAAAAAGAAACAGGATCGCTATGGGAAAAAGTATGTCCTGTCACTGTAAGGCAAAATAAGTCAGTTTTGAAGTTGTGATACTTAGTTTAAAAAAAAAAAAA
>VWYH01009569.1:1107208-1129127 GCA_013399365.1 Pampusana beccarii | reverse complement strand
CAGGACATTCTATGATTCTCTAACTCCCCTCCAAGCTGCTGCTTCCTGCAAGTTATCCCATCTCTTGGTCCTGCTGTCTTCCTCATATTTATTTCTTATCCTCATTCCCCTTTGTCTTTCCCTTTTATTGTTTTTTTTTTTAATAGTGAATCCTTTATGGTGCTGGATCCCTCAGCCAAGAAAACATTGCTTTGTCTAATGTGAGGAAAAATATTAGGAAAGGAAGAACTATTTTAAAATTAAGTATTAGAAGACTCCACTGTAGAAAAATGTTTTCCTTGTACCTTTTCCGTTCAAATTCTAAAAGTAAAAGGATTGCAAGATCAGGATGAAGCTTCATCACTATTTTCTATGTTACCACTGACTTACAACCATGAAAGTAAGACTTGCATGATCACTAACTTAAGGAACATCTTACAGGTCACATTCCTGATGGAAAAGTATAATGTGGACCTATTTTTCTAGTTTATGAAACCCAAAGCGAGGCTCTAAGAAATCATTAAACTCATAGACCATATTGTTATCTCCCACACCACACCCCAACCGTTCTTACATACATCGTTCTTACATTTCGGGTTTTGGGGATGTGCAAGCAAGAAGCTTATCTTCCTGGACAACCCTTTCCTGGAGAGCCTGTTATTTTGACACTAAGTAAAAAATTATCTACTGAACTACTAAGTAAAAAATCTTTTACACACGCTAAAACAATTACCCTTACCAAAACCAGATACTAGGTGATACTAGGTTTGACAGCCAAGATCTATCTAGCACTGTATCTCACTCCTCGGGTTACACGCCTAGAGAGGAATGATGGAAAAGGTAAAAATATACTTCCACCAGTTCATACTCCCCATTTCCAGCAGTCTGTGATGGTGGTATCTTTCAGAAAATGCGTAATTGCAAATAACAGAACTTCTAAAGGAAAGTATCATTGTTATTACTATTTAGTGTGTGTGGCAAGAATAACCACTTTTTGGAGGAAATTGGATATTTTGTGTTGCTATACAGAACTGTACAGACACAAAATGAATATAAGCACATATCCTGTAATCGAAATAGCTACATAATTTACATCCAAGACTTTGGAATTTTGGTTCTTTCTCATTTTGTACAGAACCAACTACTTTACAGGCTAATTAGCTTACACTATCAAAGAACATCTAGCATCTACACAAAGGCTAAACTAAATACATTTTGAATCATTGCATGGTTTTTATGTTTTCATTGTAAGTACTTTGCAAGTGATTGCAATAAATGAGAAGGAAACATATGTTGCTTTCTGAATTAAAATGTCATCATGGCTGACACATTGTAGATGTGACTACAGCAGTCAGAGCCAGAATTAGCAAACCCTTACTGTGTAGCTGCTCACAGAAGAGATATTATCCTACTTTCACCAGTTGATGAGACACATCCTACAGCCTTAGGAATCACTAATTGGAATATTTACAAAGAAGGAAGGAAACAGTAGAGTAAATAAGCTGCTCTGTGGAACATACAACAGCAGCAGTGAATTTAATGTTCCAAAAAATGGCACAGATATTCAGATGCAGCCACTAAAGAAAAAGATATTTGACTTGTGTTAACATGATGAGCAAAAGATAGATGTTGCCTAACGCTGAAGATCCCATCCACCTAGTGGGTTTTGACCTGTATGGGACACAGCGACAACTATTCATGCTGTTACTTTTAAGTGTATTTCAGGTTTTTCAGATGGTATCTCTTAACAGGGATATGGTACACTTCTGCCATCTTGCTCATGCTGCCATTAAGACCTGTGAATCTTTAAGACATGACACTTGCTATCTGGAAAATTAATAGTAGGTAAAACCTATGTATTTTTTTACCTTTAATTGAAGAATAAATTCTCACAATCATTACAATCTGCCCTTATTTTTTTTCTCTCCTATTTAGATCTATTAATTTTAAAGAATAATCCATGACTTTTCTTTCTTTTGTGCAGAAGTATCCACTAGCAGAGATAGCCATCCTCATTATATTTGCTTTACTGCACACCACCATTAAGTGTTCAAATCCATCCCTCTTTGGTCTGACTCTTTTACCACTGCAATATCATCATTAGAGGGATACATATAAAAAAGCAGGTAATGCATCACGCTGAAAATAACGTTGTCAATTATTTCAGCATCCTTAACAAAATAAGGGACTATTGCATGCTCCTTCCTGACATACAACTTTGAGTGAAATTCATTTTGCTTAATGTTAACTGCTCAAAACATGCGGGTCTAGTCCAGCCTAGTCAACTATATTCCTTCCGCAGTTAAAGGGAAGAGAAAAAAAAGTCTTCACAGCGTAATTGACCCCACCTACCTGTCTGAGAGAAGAATATACAAATCTCTTTCTCTAATGACCAGAAAGGGAACTTATATTAACCTAAATAGGGTGCTAAACTTCCAGATAGCAAAACTCAAGTAAGGTCAGATGTGTCCCCTTGACCTTTTCTATCGTGCATGTGTTTGCCTAATTCTGAAAAGGAATATATATTTAAGCAGTTGTGAGACAGAGATAGAAGAATGTGAAGGATATCTGAGCTCTTTTACAAAACTACTTTAAAAGTGTAAGTAGTGCAATTGTACTGAGCAAAATAGGCCAGTTGTGGGCAAAGGGATGATTCATTGCACAGCTGTCATAATTGTTAATGGTACTTGTCTTTAAAAATGTATTCTCAAAAGTTAAAAAAATGAAATTAACGATGTGACAGTCCTACCCTTTAATGGGTCAAGGCACATAACAGGATTAGATTGTGTACTTACTGCTAGCATGCTAGTTAAAGGTATAACAATATTGGTTGTGAATCCAAGCGTTCTTGGGATTCCCTATTTAGGTGGTTCTCAGAAAATCAAATTGGACAAGAAGAGAGTTATAACTCTAGTCCTGCAAAAATACATATCTGACTTGTCATGGTCTGTGTTAAACAGCGAGTCCCAGAGGTTAACTGTCCCTTGCAAAGTAATTAGACACTATTAAAGGGCAAGACACATGTACACTGAAAAATGGACCTATAAAGAAAGATGGGAACATGCTCAAAATGCAAATAGTTAATGTAAATCACTGTAAACTACCTTACCTTAACTACCAATGAAATGATTTAAAAATCTTTTACATGTGTATGCTTCACAATGGGCTGATGTTAATGTTTGAAATGCTACTAATGCTACTGCCTCATCAGGAAGAATCTTAACTGTTCTTTGCGCAAACGTGTGATATACTATGCATTATAAAAGGCTTATATATTACTATTCTCTTTATATTTATCACATACAGTTTACCTAACTATGCAATATATGACCCTAGCAGAACAGCTACAAGAGTTCCTAAAACCTTGCATATTCTTAAATTTGATATAAATTGTCTTTGTATTAAGCAGCTATCGTTATTCATAATGATCACAACCTGCTGAAGTCCATAACAGCGTCTACGATATTTATAATCATGTTGTGTATTACTGATGAAATAAGTAATATTCAAGAAAAACATGGAGAAAAAAGAAGGTCCTTGTTCTAAATCTAACAAAGATCCTATGCAGAATCACGCAGGTTGTAAAACTTCTTGTATTGCAGTCAGCCTGGACACAACATCAGGTAAAGGGAAAAAGTTTTGATCGAACACAGGTGTTTGATAAAAAATTAGGTTTCCTAAGGAAATAAATTACAAGGTGTTTATGTCTGCTTAATTATGATACCTCTGTTCTTCTGCTCCACAGCCAACTGTTTTTCAAGTGTTTCCCTCAGTTCTCGTTCCCTGAAGAGCTCCATCTTCAGCTCTGTTTTTTCCAGTTGGACCTGTTTCTCTTGAGCTCTGGCATTGTCTATAGCAACCTTTAGTAGACCCTGTTGAAAGATAAAGTTGAATAATGTTTGAAAAATATTAAACAGCTGATATAATAAATAACTTCTGTTATTTTTCCTTGATTAGTCAAGTGAGATTTTACAAATGAAATAATTCTGCTAATGGGTCAAAGCCTCTCAATTATCCACAGCAATTTTTTACTGCAATTAATTTTAACAAGTGGGCAAAAATCTGTAAACAGCCAGGAGTCAGGTTTTCCCAGAAAATGCAAACTCACCTTTGCCAGTGCATATAACTGATGTGAAAAAATAATGCTGATAGGTTTATTCCTTACAAGAGATAAAAGAGAGAGGCCTCCATCCGGCACCTGCCTGTGACTGAAACAAAAAGCCGCCCTGCTGAAAAGGAATTGGCAATCTCACAATCACATCAGCCACAGAATGGTAAATTCCATCTCTAGCAAAACTCAAGTGAAAGGAAACTATCAAAGGGGAAAAAGCTCTTTTAAAGGCTTGTCATTTCGCTCCTTATTGTTGTTAATTATTATTATTTTCAAATATGTTCATATTTCATAGAGCTTCCAAATATGATAGGGTTATTAGGATGCTAAGCAGAGGACAGTCACAAAGCAGGAAGATATCTCTATTTTAAGTCCATTCTCTGACCTTGCAAAATTGTTGTGTCACAGCAGATAGAAAAACACAATCATCTCTCAATGTCTTGACCTGGGATGGCTGAAATAAACTCTACCTTTTTTTGTTGTTATGGTGTCAGGAAATAATGATTCAGCCTATTCTAAACCTCTCTTGAGAATTTCAACTTCACAATTCCTTCTTTTCTGCAAGGAAACTGGAAGATCATAGCACAGCACGTAACTAGACAGTTAGGACACTGAGATATAGTATGAAAAAGAGGAGGAGAAACAGAATTGAAATAAATTAACATGGAAAGAGGAAAGATTTCCATTTTCCAGAAGCCTGGCCATCAGGCTTTTAGGTCTACACCTGAATCTCTCCTCCTGACGCTATCATAATAGAGTAGATAATTAAGCATGGATATGCATATGCAAACCTCCATGGATATGAACCTAACTCTTCTGTATCCTAGGCAAGTCTCCTGACAACTTAACTGTAGAGATAATTTGACCCAACAGAGATTTAATTACTGATACAAAGCAAAACAATGCCAGCAAGAAAGACTGAAGAGTACTCCCCAATAGCTCTGCTAGGGAAGCGTTCAGCCAACAGAGAAAACGTTCACACTCAACATGGTTTCAGAACAACCACATTACAGACACGAAACCATGTCCCCCAACTCCCAGGTAAGCTTCCTCACCCCTCAGGCACACTTCCCAAACTGCTTTCTGAGTTGCACATTTTTTCACTAAAATCGTTTGAAATATCTCCAAAAAGGAATGGAAAAAGAAGCCAGCATGATGATAACTGAGAAATGGAAAAAGTATTTTTCATGAGTGTTAGTCTGTACATTTATCTCACTAGTCTTCCCAATGTCAATGCCTGCTTTGAAATTTGTGTCCTTCAAACTCCTCTTTTGTTTTCAGAGCCTGTTATTTTCAGGACAACTCACCCTTAACTAAATTCTTGCCTCAAGTGTTGTCTCCTTCAAAGCGTAATGCTTTGCAGCTCTCATACACCTTGGTCTATTCAAGTCCACAGGAGCTGAAGGAACTCAACACCTTCCGACTGCAAGGCCCAGGTGGTCACCAAAATTATATACACCAAATAAGTATAGAACCACATTTGAAAGTATCTAACAATGGTAACACAACAAATGTGCTTACAAATACGTACAAAGCTTTAGAAGTTTTCTTGAAAAAGATCAAATGCTATTCTAAAACAGCTAAAATACGAAGGTATTTTGTGTTGAATGTTAAACCTGGATGACTACTGAAGAAAATGGCATGAAGCTAAATATAAAGCTCTGCAGACATATGCAAAGTAAAATACAATTCAAAATACCTGTAAAGCCTTTCCAATCTATTTTTTAAGAAGATTATGTTCACCTGAATTCTGTTCCCTTCCCTCCATATTCTCCTACATTTGCAACCATCATAAACTGTGTTTCTATATGGGATGCATTTGAAATAGTAAGAAATTGAAGTAGGAGTTTTTTATCAATACCTGCTTTGGGCTTAACCTTCAACTCTAGAATATTTTAATCTTCAATTCATGCAATTCATCCAAATCACTAATAAAACAGATCAAGTGAAATTACATTAAAAGTATTTGTTGATGAAAAGTGTCAAGTAAGTTTAAAACTGCAAACACTCTCCTCCTAAATTCTTACAATCCATCTTGTTTAACAATAAATCGAGCTGCTAAAGCAACTGCCATCTTTACTCAATTCAACTACATTCATGTACATGTTTCTTCTTCATCAGGAACAAACAATTAGTAACAAATGAAAGAGATCATTACATCAAGTGCCCTTTTAGATCACCCCAATTAAAACTTTAGTTTAGCTGTATTTTAATTCTAAGATACCAAATTCTAATTTTCTGCTCTGATTGCTCTTGTTGACTTATCTTTGAAAGATGTACTCTCAGTGCAAAGCCTAGAGATTATTTAGCAAGACGCCAATGTTGGCACCACTTAATGTGTTGATTGGTTGTATTATCAGTAGCAGTTTAAAATAAATTACTATTAAACTATTATTGTCCTTGGCTGACAAAACACAATATTTTGGTGTTCTTTAAATATGAAACAATCATTATGAATAAATATGGAGAATAATGCTAGAGTGTAACACTGTTGTGTGTAATTTTATATTAAGAATTGCTGCAAAGTACGAAGCTGCTAAAAGCATATTACATTTTCTATTGAATTTCTACACCACGCTTACTCCCCCAGCCTTCCCTTTTTTTATACTTGCTGCTAACGTAGCTAAGGGTAATACATTACCTATTGCTGCTGATTATGTCTGAAAAATATTAGCTTTTTGGAGCCAAGACCCACTAGGGACTACTTATAAGCTACACAAAATTAAGTTTCATTTTTAGAAGTTAAATCAGTGCACATCAGTAGGCGTCCAATGTGAAAAAAAAAATCTGCACTAGAGCCAAACTGATGCATATGCAAAAGTGCTGTTGTTGCCAATGACAGCTCTAATGCAAAAATACTGGAAACATTCAATATCTGCCTGTATTCAATGCAGAAGGGGTGAGAAAAACAACTAAAAAGTACAGCATCTAAAAATCATCAGTGCCCCTTGGAACAGGAATAGCAATTTCAGAGTTGCATGAAATTCTATTAATTCTCCCAGTGGATCAGCTGTGAAAGATTATACAAAATACAGTATGTCCAGCTTGTATTTGCTATGGCTAATCCTCTAACCTGATATTAAATCAATATGCTGCCAATGACAATGGGAAATGCAGTGCAACACAGGACATTAACAAAAAGAAAATATTTCCCTTTAGGGAAGGTCAGATGTTATGGAGGGTGGGTAACGATAATTGTAGTGAACATGCTCAGGTTCCAGATTTGTTTTTAATACAGTATGGCTCTATCTGGAGCCAGGCTTTAAACATGGCATGCTATTCTTCTCCTCTGTGTCACTGTCAATAATTTTTTTTTTAAATTTCAACATCACGTCAAAAATGGACATTTTTCTGCTGAACATTTATAGTGCATTCTGATTTAGTTTATTTACTTTAGGGCACTTGTTTTAACATTTTCCACAGATTAATTCTCCCCTCAAAAAAGTTAAGTTGATATATGGCTGATGTTTCTTCCTATTCTCTGATATATCTGAAAACACGTTAGGGCAGCCTACTGATCCTATAGAAATTAAACATACATCAAACCTCAACTCAGCCTTAAAGTTAGTATTACCCATCATTCTTTTTTAAAAATGCAAATAATGTGTTTCCTAAATTAAGAGCAGTGGAGAGGAAGGTATATAGAAGCTTTTTCTCTGTACATCTACAGTGTGTTCCACCTAACACAATTTAGTTAGCTACAGTTATATGTGACATCAAAATGCCCTTATGAGCTAGACCAGTGGTCTGTGTAGAGGATCACGTCCTGTTTCCACCAATCACCTACAGTGAGTGAAAAGGGAAAACTAGAAGAACAAGGTATGCACACAGTGAACCTTTCCTAGTAAAACCTCCCAGCTGCCGGAGATTTGTAGCTCAGGGGCTTCCTTTTGCAATATCAGCTACTCATGGTGAAAACACTTTCAAATAACATTGCTTCTCTTTTAGTCAGGAAATTACACATAAATTGCATGCTCTCATTACTAAAACTGTCTAGTGAAAGGCTTGCAAATATATATATATATACATTTTTAATTAACTCCGCTTCACATACAAATTTTTGAATATTTGCTACTTGTAACTGGCTACTGACCTAGTAAGGTAAGCAAGGTAGGATAAGACAGTTTGAATATCTCTACGGATGACTCCAGAAAGACATTTTTGTAATATCTCAGGTTGAATATTTCCGTCACAGGTAAAGGCATACTGCATAAGTATAAATCACATTCTTCCTTTAACATTATCTGTGAAAAATGTAATCTTTCTCTGAATTTCAGCAGAAGATAAATAAAACAACAAGAAGTAAAACTGTGATTTTTACTTTATCCAGTGTTCACAATATTTTCCTCTTGTGCATTTAATCATAGATGGTAACAGTGCAGGAGACGCACAGCAATAAAGCCAGTAGTTTGCTTTGTTTTCATAGGGGAATTTAGTTTGTAATAATGCATTTCTTTTATTAATATCAATGGGATACTTGCAACTTATTTTACATATCTCTTTAAAAATACTTAGCAACAAGGCTGCATCAATACAATACAGTTTTGACAGAGAAATATCGCTATCAGGGTGCAACTAATTCATCCTTTAGATACTAATGGAAATTCAGCTCGGGGACACTAAAAATTCAGATTCTAAAAGCTTAAAATAACATTACTATTATCCAAGAATACTGCAGTATCATGAAAGGCCGTGGCTGTAACATACTTTGGCATAATTGGGCCACGATTCAAAAAGGTGAACTTACGAGAGGGATACGGAAACATCTTTAGCCTTCTCACTGGCCCCCACACAGCGTTTTGCTGTGACCCACCTTCCATCACCCTCCACCCTCCCTGCAGCTGCACACAGGCTGCCAGTATTTAATCTGGAAGAAATCAACAAATCTACATTGGGAAGGAAAAGATATATCACTTAATCTAAGCTCTCTGGGGAAATTTATTTTCTCTTCTTTTTAGATGTGCAGATATACATCTGAATAAGAAAATATGTCCCTAATCTCATTTCTTTATTTTATGTGTGTATTTGCTTAATTGTATTTTGTTACAGTTTATTATTTGCATTTCAGCAGTCCCCAGCAAGAAATAAACATTGTGCTTTCTGGGTACTGTATATTGTTATTATATCCTCTTTAAATGTACAAATAATTAAATGTTGTATTTTTGTTTCAATAAGTTTTTATGGGGAAGTAAGAAAAACATATATATGATATACAGAAGGAAATAAACCTGACTAGCAGCCCCTGGTGACAGCGATGGCAAATAGGCTTTTCTAACATTTGCCTAAAATTACAAATTAGTGATTAGGGGCTATCCATTTTCTATGGATGGAAGACACAGACTCACTTGTGCTTAATGGCCAGTTTTAAAGGAAGTCTCAGGCTTCTGAAATGGAAGTAGAGTTAGGCCCCAAGTTCCATCACCTAAGCTCTTCAGCACCTGCAAGACTTTCAGCACATTTTGTTTTCAAATATCAAAAGTGTTTAGACATTTTTGCTCACGTACCCCAAGGCCCTGTCCCCATGGCAAATTTTAGGGTCCTCTTTACCCTGAGAAAAGTCAAAGTTAAAGCTCCTAGTGCCCATAGAGTACCCTAATCCCATTCTATTCTAAACCAGGGCAGACTCTACAACTTCTTCTGGAGGCACCCATGGTCTGTATTACACAGATCCTTCGGATTCTGCACCTCACACAACCGAATACACACCAGGGGATCACAGCACAGGTATCTACCACCATGTCTGTGCACACTGGTGCAGCCAGAGGCTCCTTGCCTATGTGTTCATGTTACCATCGTACCCCTAAAACACAGGCAACCTCCAACACCACACGTGGCAGGCCGAGCGTGCACCCCAGTCCCATGACCTAACAACGATGTACACTTGCATTTCACAAGCAGACATACACCCTTTCTGTGAAAGGACACATCCGCATTTTCATCATGCATGACCCTGGGGAAAAAAAGAACAGTGTTTACCAAGACCACTCATCTAGCCTTTGGCTAGATTTCTGCTATTTTCAGTTTCAAAAGCACCTTAGTACAGGCAGCATGGAACAGACTGTAGGCCACATGATCTTTTCTAGAAAGTTAGATCTGCTCCATTCGTAGCACACCTGCAACAAGAGAATGGTGAAGGATCCACTTTGAATCCACACCTCTGTACTGAAAGGGATGTAAAATCCACCTGGACCAAAGGAGAGCAAAGAGGAATTTACCCAGTGACAAGAGTCCTTCTGACTCATGCGCTAAACGCATCATGGGTTTCAGGTAGTGCTTTTGCAGTTCTAAGTCAGGTCACAAATGATACTCCAAGCAGGGACCATAGTACAGAATTTCCTCTTTCTACAAATCCCATTAACAAGTAACGTTTAGTCAAATACCTATAAAAGAGTTCAGAAAGTATCAGTATCACAGTATCTAACTCATTTGTGGGCCTGGGGTGGCCAACTCTCATCGCAATAATTGCTAAATATGGAAACCATTTTAAATGGCATTGATTACAGAAACTGCCACTATTGTTCATAGGTTATTGTAATAGACCCTACCGTTGTAAAGAGAATACTTAACTTTTTTTACACGGGTGTGTAGAAAGTGTTTTTCTAATGTAGTCCTAATAGAGATTAAATCTATGGGGGGATTGGGAAATGCCTTCATGGCTTATGAAAGGATTCCCAGAGTTCTGTGGAAACCATGCAATGCAATGTGGGGACATACTGAAAAAATCCAAAAGGATTTATGTCCTACCTGTTTACCCTCAACTGTGATTATGTCACGATATGAAACCTCAAGGTGAGTAGCGGTAGGTAAAAAAGCACAATGAGAGAAGGCATAAAAGTCTCTGGTTTCTTCACAATGTCACGTTTTATTTTAGCTCTTCACCCCAGACAAGATTAGAGGTTTTTTATTGAAAAGAAAAAAAAAAAAAAAGCTATGACTGAATTTCACATTCACATTTTCTGTAAAACAAAAATGAATGAATTCTTGGCAAATTAATCCTGGTCATTTATCCTGAAGTAGTGCACCACTCTCATATTCAATCACAAGATTAGCTAACCTGTTGATGCTGAATGCTTTGCTCATTAGGTTGCTGTCTAGAGACATTGAGTGCACACATTTGTCAAAAAAATTACTAAGAACTTTCCTGTACATGCATGCACAGCTAAAACATTACATATTTGCTAACTGTATTTTTTCCTTTAAAAAAAATTCAAGATTGTACCAGGTCTGTTAGAAGAATGTTAACTGTTGCTAAATTGCTTTGGTCTATGATTTAAATATTTAAGATCTTAAGTCTCAGAACCACAAAAGCAATCACAAATATGTTCTTTCAGATTAAAGCAGATATAGCAATACTTAATTCTTAAATAGCAGTATTTTTTGATTATTAGATCTCAAACTATCACCAATGAATGGATAATACACTTTTCATAAAACAAGTCTGAAGTGCCATAAACTTTGATGGGATTGCTTAAAGTGAGCAAGATTTGGCCTTATTCAGTTATAGCCTTCTCTCAATAGAATACAATTAATCTTATGTATTTGCAGGAATGAGCAGGAAAAAATATTGCAACAAATACATTAGATGTTAGAAGCCTCACAGATGAAGCTTATCTCAAATGAGAACAATATGGCTGCATTATTTTGCTTCTGCAAGCAACATCCAACCCTATTGTTGCAAAAGTTGCTTCTGGGGAACCCATGATCACTGAATTTGTGCACAAAAAAAAAAATTCATTCTAAAAGGAAACACTAACATCTTGGATTCAAGCTGCATGCCAGTGTATACCTTAAATAATATTTGAATCAGGCTGCACTGTACACACAATAGACATTGTGACTACCGAATAGGAAATCTGCAGAAAAATTGGTAATACCCTTTGAAGTCTATTCTTTGAAGACAGTTATTTAAGTGAAATGAGTTTACTTACAAAAGAAGTGCTTTTTGTGAATGCTTTTATGGGAGACACATTTCAAATAGCTTTAAATATCATTTCCACCTTGGCACTCCAGCAATTTAAAATAACTATTTATTAAAGAAATGTTTCTCTGCTTAGTAAATGAGATAAAGTTAAACAGTAAGATACATTTCATTAGCCTGTAATAAAAAGAGCATTTAAGACAAATGTTGTTAAACACACCAATGTAATTTTCATCGAATTCTCTGATGTGGTTTAATACACAATGTGTATATTTATGTACTATATCTGACAGCTTCTCAATTCACTTGTTTGCTGTGGTTCCTTTAAAGCCTGAATTACTAGAAAGTTTCAGTAAATTAGTTGATCCAAATAATCTTATGAACTGATTAAGCTAGAATGGTTGTATTAATTTAGACAAATCTGCAACTGGCTCCTCTCCATCCCTTTAAGCTGATCTACAGAAAGGCCTACCTGGATGTTAGTCAGAAGGGTCTCTATGGAGGACAATCCATCAGGGAATAGAAAAGGAGATGGAAAACCCGGAGGTAGTGGTTGCCCATGCCCAGTTAGAGAAAGTTTGTCAAGGCTGTCTCTTGCGGTTGGTGTGGAGAGCGGGGTCTCATCTGTATGTGATTGAAACAAAAATATAGAACAAGTTACGCTTGTCTGTTTTTATTAGACCTCAGTAATGGCTTCCCTAGTGGTTTCCAGAACATTTATTGCAAATTGGTTCCTGCTATCAGGAGAAAATGCTTTCTGCTGAATTTTCTTTAATGAAAAAGCTGTGGAGATACAACAAGATAACATTAATGAGTAACTTTATAAGCCTTTTAAATGCAGTCTCTAATGAGACTGAGTTTACAGTGCCATAGAATCTTTTTAAAACAAATATTATCTCACATACACTTGTGATAATATATTCAGGCTGACTTTATGGGCACCTTCCCAATTATCTCATTTTAGTTTGTGTTCTATTTGGATTGACAATAGAATATTTTCTAGCATGGCATATATTTTGTATACGAGAAGTATTTGAAAACAAGGCTTCCCATACAATTAACCCTTCCCGCTCTTAATGGTTTCACTTACAGCTCAGAAGATTCTGCAACACCAAGAAAAACTACAGTTCCTCAATGCATTTTTAATCAAGAAAGTACACCTGATTCCCAGAATTGAAACATGCTCTGAACAGTACATGAAATTAGCAGCATGGTTACAATCACTGGCCTAATTTTTTTAAGCACGGACATCTTCCAACAATTAGTGCTCAACTCCTTAGTGGGATCTCTGTAACAATCAGATCTGATCAGTTCTGACATCACCATGGGAAAAAAAAACTCCCTCAGCTTGAAGACTTCTAAGATTAAAGTTTCACAGATAATCTGTGAACAGATTATAAAGTGCAGGAAAAAAAATATAGGAACTTCAATACCCTCTTTTTTTTTTTTTTTACTTCTTGAAATATTTTTAGACTACTGTTGATCTGATACAGAAATTTAGGTCAATTTCTTTGCATCAGATGTTAATCTGAATTCTTCAAAAGGAAAACTATCTATACATATATATAGATACATATATCTATACACACCCTTCTTACCAAGGGCTCAGCCATTAGCTGACACGTATTGATGTATCTCAAGACAATACAAGGACATCAGAATGTACTCTTGGTATTATGCAGACGTCTGCACAGATATTTGACTACAGAAAAGTTTGTCGGACTTGCTCTTTCCATTTGGGCTTTGATCATTATGAGATACATATGTTTTGGGGTATTTTAGCTTCTCTTTCTTTCTGCACTTTATGTAATTATAGTTTCAATAACAGTTAGATTTATTTATCCTATCACGCACATTAGAAATTACATTATAAGAAAGTTCCGATCCTAGTTGCCTAAAAAGAGCTCTCTTTGACTGGATTACAGTATTTTCCAAAGTGGACATATCCTAGGACCAGGAAAATTGAAATCTGCTGCAACAAAGGGTTAGAGTATAAGCTTTGATGACCCTGGGACCAGAAAACCATGGCTCCGAGTCCCAGTTCATTCCCGCAGTTCCCATCCACCATTATTCCAGAAGGAAGTGACCTCCACCAACCATGTGCAGATTTCTTGCCCCATCTCCTCACCAGCTCTGTTGTGCTGGCCAGAAAAAGCCTCACCTGCTATGTCCACCCCCCAGAAACACCCAAACAGGCATCTGGACATCTGCTTCTGGGCTGCTCCAACTTGGCTCTTTCTACAGCCACTGGAGAGAAGCAGACACCAGCTTAAGGTACTAACCCATCTGAACTATCACAAGCATCTACTGCAGGAGGAGACAAGTCTTTCTCTGAAGTGTCTGTTGAATGTAAGATGGGCCTACGCTGACAAGCTCAGGTGGAAAGATATACTTTCGGAGAGATCAGTCCTACCATGGAAGTTGTTCTTCCTACTTCACTGCCGCTCAGGCTGAGAATAGCCTACACAAGGAGTAGGACATCATTACATGTCCCCTATTTTTCACAATTTGTGCTCCCATTACTGCTTTCTCACAAAGTCATAATTCAAAAGCTAACCAAGATAAGCTTTCTGAAATGAACTGATGCTGACCAAGGAAAGGTTCAGCCCGTTCAGAGCCATAAAAGATTTTTTCATCTGTATTTAAGTTTTCCAGTCATATCACAAAGTGCTGAGAAAAATTGGCTGTAGATCACCGAAACATTTCCTATCTACCTTACTGAGATTCAAAGCAGGCTCTGAAAAGTGTACTCTGTGGATGTATCTTCTGTCCTCATGCTAACCTGCAGCAACACGGATATCTGTGTAGTCATTTTGTAGTAATATACTAAAATTTGGCCCTAAATATGAATTGTTTTTCCTGCCAACTTTTAAAACACCATAGAAATATTCGCCACTTCATTAGCAAAAATAAATTATGTATTCCTGGGTATTGCAAACTAGCTTATTGTTCTCAGATCATCCTGTTAGTTCATCTTCTCAAATCCTATTCTAGTGTGAAAAATCATTACCAAATGTTTTTTTCCAAACTGCCGTCAGAATTTTTTATGCTTTCAATAATCAGAAGAAACAACCCAAAACTTACACAAAACTGGTTAGACAAGACATTGATAAACATTACACAATATTATTGCACAACTGAAAACATTATTTCCCTCTGTTGCAAATATGATTTCCCAAATAATTCCTATGCAATGTTAAAAAAACCCCACACGTTACAAAACCTCTTATTTGTTACATCACTGAGTTTTTTGGCAAAAGACTTCTTTGTATCAGTGGTTCCAGTGAAGGTATTGGTCTTTTATGGTATAGCAAGAAAGAGTCTAATCACTAGTATGCGTGCTGGACTTGATTCACATGAATGAGAAAATAAACTAAAAAACCCCATCATTTGCCTCTATATTTGTCAGAGAAATGGAACAATGAGCTCTCATACCTTCTGAGACAACTTAGAATCTTATGAGTATTTTAGGTCTCAAATTGTCAAAACATTTTAAAACAAGCTAGATAAAACTGACCCACTTAAAATTCCATAGGCCTTAATTCACTTAAAAACTATGCTGTTCCATGCAATCATTGAGATACAGAAAGCTCCTCACACAGGTCTTATCAGAGAACTTAAGCAAGGGATGATTTTTTTTACTGTATTACTGCTTTACAATTAAAATGTATGTTAAGTTTGATGTACTTGGCGCATGCTCGAAACGTGTTGTGAAGTTTGCAAAGATTTTCCTAACAACGTGTGACATGGTTTTGCAATATGCAAAATAACTCAAAACAGGTTGAAGTTATGTGGAATGGTATGAACTCAAAATAACATCCAAACTCTTATGTTTTAATAAGTAACAGAAATAAATTTACACTGAAGGGTAAGACTAGAGGGTTGAACTTAATATGAACTTA
Organism: Pampusana beccarii; assembly: GCA_013399365.1. NCBI lineage: Eukaryota > Metazoa > Chordata > Aves > Columbiformes > Columbidae > Pampusana > Pampusana beccarii. The sequence goes on along the minus strand of VWYH01009569.1, from coordinate 1,113,217 downwards.
TTTTAATGAAACGTCAACTCAGGAAAAAAAAAGTCAGACTAATGTAACTTTGTTTTCCTGATGTCCCATGTGAAATAAACTTTGAGTGTGAGTAGGTTTGAAACAGAGAAAATGTACATATTATACACAGGAAGCATGGTTATTTGTGGATGTGAGATAAGCAATGATTGAGGGAATTTTGGAAAAATGCATTTTTAAGAAAAACCACACTGTAAACACAGCCAATTAAAACACAACCACATATCTTAGTAGCAAAGCAATACGACTGCCTGCAATTAAGACATTTTAAAACCTCCCATCCCTGCAGGAGTCCTCTTTTCGCAGTACGATGATATATATCTTTGTTTCCAAATTATCATTAACCTAATATCTTTTAAACTCTTGCAAAGGAACAACTAACATTCCTCTCAACCTACTAGCAGAGCAACGCTGGAAAAAAAAAGATGAGCCCTTGCTGGGAAACAGAGATTTGGCATTTTCAGTCTGAACGCATCAAAGGAAGCATTTGAAGACAAGTCAGGGCAAGAGGGGAAAAAGGGTCAATCTACAACTCTATTGTTGGAGTTGGGAGCACAACAGTGTAAAGAAAAGGGTGGAAAAAAAAAAGAAAGAACAAGGCAGAACAAAGAAGTGTCCAGGCCTGCATTGGTTTGTGCTGGGAACTGAGATGTTATAAATTAACAAATAAACAAGGATAGGACAAGTCTTACCCAAGCCTCTACAGGATCTGAGCAGAGATGAATATGTGCCTTGACATATGAACTAAATCACCATAATAGGCAAGTCTCAATGCGACACGTATCTTTAAAACATCCACTCCATCCATTGTTCCTCAATTTCCAAAATTCACCTGGTTTTGTTCGAACCAGATTTTATCTGTGAACAGCAGCTGGTTTGAGCCAAATACAATGAACATTTTTCACTGTATTTGGTTTGTTGCCATTCTATTTTATTCTTTCACCAGATAACATGGAAACAGACATCCTGGATGCTGTGACAGCTATTTAAACAATAATAGATGAATAGAGGTAGCCATTCTCTTGTCTTTGTTCCTAAAAGCGAGTAGGATAAGTTCAGACTGGTCACCAATCAAACTGGAGAATATTGATACTGCCAGGATTTGAAAGCAAGTGATAATAGCTGGCTCCAAAAAATACTATACAGATTACTGCCTTTCCGTAACCATTTAATTTTTTTTTTGTAATGCATCTTGATGCTTTTTTGTTCTCTGTAAAATATTTCACATGTATTTGTTCCTAAAACAGGCTCATTCTCACCGTTTGAATGATGAAAGAGAATCCTGTTTTCACTCTTTACGATCATAAATCTGGCGCATACATTTTTGTGGAAACAATCTAGTCCATCTGGCTTAATATAATTTTGGTTTATGTTGTCAAACACCGTGTAGTACAAAGTTTTGTATTTCACCTTCCTCAGAGTTATATGTTTCAGGTGTGAGAAGCTCTTCTATTTTAATTCACCTGTAACTGTTGGTTTATATTAAGACAAAAGAACAGGTGGTTTCATGTGCTGACCATGTTGACCAACTTCACGCAGATTTAAAAAAAAAAATCCTCTTGGTCAATTCCTGTATCATTTGGCTGCTTCATAGATTCGGTCATTCAAGATTCACACTGCACATAACCAGGGGTAATGCCACATGACTGTGAACTGTAAAAGAAATGCACTAAAACTAACTCTTACAAAAACAAATTTTTATTTCAATCTACATTTTTGTTTTCTTCTTTTTATGATAAAAAACAGTTCTCCAGGACTCCCAAATACTCTGAAATTAAAACATTTGCAACTGTGGCAGCTGGAAATAAGGGGAGAGTATCAAATATTCAAAGAGACTGACTAGGTCGTTGTTTCTGTAACATTTCAAAGAGGCTGGTGCTCTCACAGTTACTGGTACCACTGCAAATGCTGTCCACCGAGTTCTATTTCTTGGCTTGGTATGTTTGCCTGAGGACCTTGGGAACAGGAACATACCAATAATGAAACATGACTAAAGGATTAAAAGCTTTAATGGAAAGGACCATAGCTAGTAAGAATGTGTTTCTTGGATGTATACGTTGCACACAATGGCTTTCTACCTGGTGCAGTCATGTATATTTGTACAAACAGGTTTTACAGAATTCACACATCTGTATATCACTTCTACCATTACAGACTGGTTTTGCTACAAAATATGCACACTTGCACTGGATGTAAAGGACTACACAAGAATAAAAGTACATAAAAATCTAGTTTTATATGTCCACTTTGGAGGTAGGTTTAGATGCCCATCAACAGTAAGACTCATCTTACTGACAATTCTAATTCTAACAACTGAAAATACATTATTCTAACATGATACTTGTCCTTTTTGGAAAAGAGAGTTTCAATTAATACATTTCTAGAATTTCTTTAATCATTTTTAAGAAAACTGCAGTCCCTGCGGGTCACTCTTCACTGCCACACGGGGTCACTGAGCATCCTGTCATTGGAGTTGTCTCCATAATGGCAAATGAGCCATTGGGAGAATCACACCGTGAAAACAAGATTAGGGACTTCTCTTCTCGCGGGTTCAGTGATATCCCTTCTATGCTGTTAACTTGTAAGCCAATTTATCTATAAACAAAACAAAACAAAACAAACAAGAAGGTATCGCTGGCTAGAATAGGGTTGTGGGGGTTTGGAAACAGGGACAACTCGACAAGGAGACAGGGACTAATAAAGAAGTCAGCTAACGCTGAGTTGAGAAAATAGGAAAGAAGGACAGTCAAGGTGGTCCAACACTTTGGAAAGGGCTAATAGGATTGGGATTCAATGGTGAAGGAGGGAAGAAAGAGTGCCCAGGAGCAAAAAATTTATACTGACTCATGAAGAAATAAACAACACAGCCAAACCGTGGTTTTGGTTTTTTAACACAGTGTATATTGTGGAAATAATTCTTCCAGTATTTCAAGAACTGTGGTCCAATGCAAATGAAATTTATAGCTGTCAATAGCAAATATATAAAAGTATGTTCTTTAAAGGCCATGTGTTTTAGTTTTATTACAGAATTACTGGTATAACATCAGCATAAATGAATGGAAAGAGTTGGCAAAATATATCCAAAAAGCAAAAATGTAATTAGTGGTGATGTTCCAGCTGTGAGGATTTCTTCAGGCTTTTTGGACTAGATCAAGTTGAGTTTATTCTTCATTTTACATGTCCCTAGGAGGGCCTCAGAGTCAATCAGCGCAACTTATCTAATTTTCTCTTTCAACGAAAGGATTATTTTAATAACCTTTATCTTATGTTGCAGCCTATTACTTATTGGGGCTGGGTCAAGCAGTATTTGCTGATTTGTTTATTCTAAGGATTTCACAATATTTCAGAATAAATTATCATTCATATTTTTAAACAAATGTATTTTACCATAAAAGTGAATGTTAAAATGCCAGCAGTATTTCCACTTTGTGTGCTTTGGCATCATAATACATAACGTGCAAAACAAAATTATATGGTTTCTCTGTCCCTGTAATAAAAAAATATCTTTTTCACTCACAGAATTTTTCACACAATTTTTAAAGTGTGTAGAACAGTCAGGAATACAAAAGAAATGGGATAGCCACAGATGATTCTGCATATATCTGATAATTATACGATACAAATATCTTGAACACTTGACAGTAACTTACATTGATTAACCCTAAACAAATATAAAATCCTAAAGATAAAATGATGGTCAGAAAGGTACACTAAATATTTTTATCGCTTTAAAAAAAATGCATTAGTATAAATACAAGGCAATGTATAATATTATAACCTGGAGTTCTTAGTTATGAGAACTATATTCACTATTTCTTTTTTAAAGATCCTTATATGCTACTGGCAGGGAGAGGATGCGCATTAAGGCCATCTGTGCTTTGGATGCTGAAAAAAGTATAAATGTATTTTACTGGTTCATGTCAAACGTCCCAATTAGTACTCTGCTAGCTCCACTCCATCAGCCAGGCAATACTGAGAGTTAACAAGAATGTTTCTTGGCTTTGTAGCAATTCTATGAGAACTGTTTATCTGCCTATGTGTATGTGGAGGGTTGTGTAAATATGTCTCCCTATAGGTTCACAAGAGTCATCCTGAGCTATTTCTAAAGTCATGCTGAGGGGTGTGCATAATTATCTATGTAGTAAAGGGAAACATGATTAGGAAATCAAACCCCACCATTCATGATACTGGCCATTTAATCTCCTTTACTGCACTGGCTACAGAAGCTGACTCCCTCACCTAGAGAGCCTGTCTGTACATCTCGCTTTCCGAAATGTTTGCAGAATCAAAGATCAAGGCAAGTATTTTGAGTCTGAGCTGAATTCCTGATTAACATCAAACTTTAAATTAGGGATTGGACTTAAAGACTGAATAATTGATGTACACTAAAACTCGCATTTTCAAAATTATGGAGGTAAATATGCACATCTCAACTGATAATAGCAATATACAAGGCAATACCGCCACAGGGCACATACTTATTTCTGTGCTGCCTGCTCCTCCTTACACTTTAACTGTCTTTGTATGGCTACTGCAAAATTAAGGGAAAAACATTACAGAATATAACAATTACATTTTGTTAGATTTTATTGGATCATTTCAAATGCCACATGATTTGGATTAATAATCCTCTGGACATGTTTCGCTAACGTTGAAAAACACCTATTATTTAGGGATTTAAGGTGATTTAAAAAATAAGGAATATCAATAATATTAGCACTTTTGTCATTGTCAGCTGAAATAACACCACTCTTTTTTTGTAAGCATAACAGTAGTAAGAAGGGAATTCTTGATAACAGCACAGCTGGTAACTTGTAATTCTCTAAAGATGAAGGTTTTATGGTAATACCTGGAACTGCATTGTATTCACACTATTTTGCTTGGTCTGTGTTCAGTTAATAATTCTAGCATTCATTCTCTTCAAGCTAAAAAAAAAAATAAAGAAGTCCATATCTAGCCATGTCGCAATGATGAGGGACTAAGCAGCAGTGCTCCCGCTGCTTTGTCACATGGCCCATGTTCTTGGTAATCTGCTGACAGCATGAATCGGATGCCCAAACAGAAAATGAATAGACGATGATGTGTCTGTGCAACCCTCGTCAGCTGCCATTCACTCAGCAACATACAACCCGTCCCACGCCCTCATCCCCAGAGCGCTGGCAAGCAGACAAGGCCGACCAGGCCTGCTTGGCACCTGGTGTGAAGTGGCAGCACAGAAGTCAACACAACTGCGCTTCACAAATAAATATGCCGGAGAAGCCCAACAGAGAAGGCAAAAGAGGTTTAAATGCGGCGACGAGGAATGACGCACACCGGGATGCAGACAAAGATGCATGCACAGGCGGAGATCCTGTTCAGGAAAGGACACAGAGCTGGGCAGAGCAGAGAGCTGAGCCAGGCTGAGGCCCTGTTTATTAGCCACTGACAATTTATAGGATTTACAGATACAGGCCTGGACTAAGATGTTACATAAGATGTTTTTCCAATAATTGCTATTAAAAACACACCACACTGATGTCATGTTTGTTTCAGTTACATTCCCACTCATTCACAGATCAGGCCCAAGGACATTCACACACCCCATGCACTTGGGGGTGGTCATCCAGCCCGAGATAACATTCTCACTCTCTACAATTATGAGAAATGTACTTCAACACAATCTGTGCAAAGCCCTTTATATTTTGCTATGATCTAATTATGTTAGTACCATTTCTTTCACCATCCAGATGGTCATGTTATTATTGATCTTCCTTTATCATCCAGGTAGCTGGAACCACACATCTTGCTTTCCCACGTTTAAACACTTCATATTTTTGGTGGCTTATACTCTGCCCCAGCGGAAAAATCTTAATCTGGCCAGAATTTGTAAAACCAGATCTACTGACTAATACAAATGCTTTGTTTAACTCAATGTTCATACTGAATGCTGTCATGTTTCTTCTTAAAGTAACATAAAAAAATATCAGATTTTAGAGAATATGAGGAGAAACT
>VWYH01009569.1:1075355-1107050 GCA_013399365.1 Pampusana beccarii | reverse complement strand
GATGTATTAATTGGACAACTGAATAAGATGACTAGTCTAAAAATGCATAGCAAACCAGAAACAAACTAAGAAAACCTGCTCCCAAGCCTTCTCCATGACCAAATTCCTACCCCAAATGTATTAGTGCATCATTCTTAGAGGCAAAAACGCCAATACAATAAAAAAATTTAAAAGTAGTCAGATCAACCCACCCAACACAATTGTATGAGTATATTTGGGAACAGGTTCAGGAATTCTTGAATATGCAAAGAAAAGCTACAAACCAGGGCAAGAAACCATGCTTTGAAAAGAAAGTACCTGGGGGGCTGTGTTGGTCAAGCCCTGCAGTCATGTTTCTGAGAGGTTAGGGTAACAGGTGTTTTATCATCAATAGTTCAATAACGTCTACTCTTTGCTTAAGTAGCCAAATGGCAATACACACTTAATCTTTACAGAAATATGTGATCTAGTAACTGCAAGATCTTAACTCTTCTCATAGCTACTACACCAATTTTTACTAAAACCAAAAGGATGTGAAGAATCCCATTTTGACAAAGTCTTACCCGGAAAGGTGCAAAATGAATGAGCTGTTTTAGTGTCATGAAGCACTACAGCATGGAGGCTTCCGTAGTTTTGGGGCTAAAAAACCCACATTTGCATAACAGGCTACCAATTATATTTAACTCATTTCTAAATTATTTTACAAGATTTTTTTTAAACAAATATAATAAACATCCTTAATGTGTTTATCTATGGAATGGGTCCAGTAGTCAGATGTAAATGCTGTAGACAATAATTGATGTACACATTTTGGATTATATGGTTATGATATCCTAATAGAAATTTGGCTGTCTGCCTATGGGAGTTCAATATGAGTTTCATAGTTTATAGCATCAGAAGCAGTCCTTTACAATATTATAGCCACATTTCTCAACCCATTGCCTATAGATTATATCCCAATATCTGATTTTCACAGAAATCCATAATAATAAACAAACCAAAATCCCTAAATCCCAGAGTGCTCAGAAACAAAATTCAGAATGAAAAGGCAAGCATTTTTACATCTGATATGATTCCTCTTGCAATTCATTCATCAAACATCTGCAACAAGCTGCCAGAATGAGTCCATTAGTGAGATTTCTGTGGCATTCACTAGCTTGATGCTCACTGATAGAATAATGTAGAAGTTTTACCTCTAATGTTTTCTGCTCCATTTGAGGCAACCACTTTAAAGTGAGCTTGCTTTTACTGCTTTTATTGTTGAAAATACAGCCATGATCTGGCCTGCATTTATCTTCATGTCTTGGAATATATAATTTATGCTAATATATCAGAATACGTATTACAAAAGACCAAAAAATATCCTTTATTTATTTGTACATTATGGCTCACATTCGGCACTGATTTAAGAAGATAAAAATAGTTTGGAGTCATCATGTAACCTGGATCAGTTTGGTTTACATTAAATACAGAAAATTAAGGTACCTTACACAGCAAAGATGCCATACACTTGCTGGTAAATTAAAATCTTTCCCAGGATCCAGTTTAAAACCTTCATACAATTCAGATATTTCATTCAGCCCTTTATCTATATTACATTATAATATCAAGGAAATATGCATTGTAACTCCACTACAGGGAGAGATGTTTTTACTAATTGTTCCACATCACAGTTTCTGTGTTTCAATGTTTATGCCAATAACCTAATTGAAAAAGTATTTATTTCATTTCCGAAGCAATTATAAATGCTATGTAATATAAGCAAAATACTAATCCTGAGTGGTTCAAAGGCTCTCTACTACTTTTGGGTTATTTATGTACGTGATAACTGAACATAAATAAGAATCATAACAGAAACAGGTAACGTAAACAGGAATCAAAGGATCTTTACCATGATGATACTGTGAAAACAGTTCCTGCCCAAACAAACTGGAACAAATCACACAAGCTTTGTTATCTTAACCTGATGAGTTCATTACATATTTAAGGATAACACTTTTATTCAGTATCCTGATAGCAGGTTGGCTTTTAGCCCAGCTAGTGAAAGAGCAAGAGTTGCATCAGCAGATGAGCACCCTGCACAGCTTTGCGAACTGTTGCACCCAGAAGATTGACATGAATGGGTCATGGCAACTTCAGTGATTTTTTTTTTCCCTGTTTTTGAAAATAAATCAGTGATACTGATGAAGACTGCTCTTCTACAAAATTTTATTACAATTAAACAAGTTCAAAAACTAACATCTAAATTCTTTACTTATGATTTTCAGAATCACTTTCCTTTGTTTTCTCTTTGTCCTAGCTTTTCTGTAACTTGGTATACTCTACTGATTCCTACAATCTTTTTCTCCTCTAACATTTTTCTCAGTAACACTTATTGTTTCTAAGGTTTCTTTGTTTCAGTAGTTGCTTCTTCCAAGATAGGAAGAAATTAGTCTGCTTGTTGAAATTTCAAGTCTAACTAAAGACCAGAGGAGAAAAAAATACAGGTAGAGAAAATGAAAAGATTGTGACAGAAATCTGAAGGCACAAATCAGCCTAAATAATCTCCCTATCTGCAAAAGAAAACAGATCTTAACTTCTTTTCTGATTATTCATTTTTACAAGTAAAACTGTGAAAACAAGATCTAAATCATTATCAAAACAGATGAGAAAGTGGAAAATAAGGTCTCCAAAATACATCTTTAGTCTATGCTCCATTTTCCTATATTTTGGTATAATCATAATTGGAGTGGTCCTGATCTGACTTTTTTTAAAGTATAAATAGCTCCAGCCAGTACAGTTGTATTGACATGGGAATGTGTAGGAAGGTTCAACATTAGGTCCAGTGGTTTGAGATACAATATAATGAGCATTTTACTATGCTACTTTGGTCTATAAAAGACACCACTATGTAGCACCACATCATTTTCAGTGTGGAAAGTAAATGAAGATTTGTTGAATACAAAAGCAATAGACATCTTAGGGATCAAAACAGAAGAGCTTCAGCTGGCACAGATCTTTTCAGTTTCAGAGAGGAAATAAGGCTGAGTCAGTGATCTAATCCTATGCCTAATCTCAATTCCCCAGAAGATTAGGAGTACAGCAGCCATTTCTAAATCCAGGACTTGCCTCACAACTCTTAAACAAAGTGCTAATTTTCTGTTTCGGGTTAAGAACAGGAGAAAAAAAAAAACCCCAAGGGATCACATTCGGAGAAACTTTGCTTTAACCCTATCGCTATTTTTGGCTGCTCTGTCTTTGTACAGCATTAAGGGTGGTTTGTACAGTCCCATTATACAGCAGATGTTAAATGCAAAGTAAAATAGTCAGTTGTAAATGATTGATGATCCTCTTTACTATTTCAAAATAAGCCTTGATTATTTATATAGTTTTGGACACTGCTTGAAAGCATCATATTAAACTTAAACAATTGATCCATTTTTCAATGGCTTTTGTGTGTAATGTATAATGTATGTTTTTACATTCTTGTGTGTAAAAGGCCCTGGTGTACGAGAAATGTTTAGAGTTTTGAGTGCTCCACCCAGTCCATATGGTAGGTTTGCTCTGTGTGTAAGACCTACCTTTTTCCACCAGGTCCATATGGCAGGCTTAAGCCAGCCAGGGCCTTCTATCCTCCACAGGGGCCATATGGCAAAGAGAGCTCAGTGAACACTCATTTACCTTGTATTAAAATCTTACGTGTCTCTAGCACATACACACACATACAGACATGTACGCAGTGATCAGATTGGGTACAAAAGACTTAGCTCCTGAAAATACTTTAGCCACATAATCAATACACCTATGACAATCCGAGAGGTAGATTCTGTTTTTTCTGTTTTGTTAAAAAACTGAAAACTCAAATGAATAATTTATCAAATTATTTGATAAACTCATCTGATGGTTTTAAACATTTTGACAGAGTATTATTTAATTATGCTAACAAACTGGTAGACGTGATTATAGAGAAGAGTTCGCTTTAGTTTTTAATATTACCTTACAGGAAGAGATCCAAATCCCTTGAATACACCACTACCAAAGTGTGCACACCATAGACAGTGAAAATATTTGTTTAAAGATTCATCTCTGTGCTGCCCTACTAATAGCAGGTTTTGAGCAGTTTACTGCTTCCATACTATATTTAAACAAAGTGGCAACAAACCAGAGAAACAATAATTCAATATAGACAGGAAACTATATGCAGAGAGATAACTATTTACAAGTCACAAGCTAAATAAGTTGCTATTTCCTGCAGACACAATACTTCTATCCTTACTACGGGAGTAAAAGGAAGAGCGTATGATCTGGGAGCCATAGTTTCCTCCTTCTACTGACAATATATTTCATGTACTGGTAGAACTAGATGCAGGACTACAACATGACTAAAACAGTTGCATGAGGCTGGATGATTAAGGATATGGATTTAAAACCACCTGAAAAAAAAAGATGGAGCCTTTAAATTGTAATCCATATTTTCAAAGTAATTACTCTAAAATTGATACATTGTTACAGTGTTTACAACTCAATCCAAAGCTTTGCTGTAATTCTGAAGTAATTTAGGAACCCTCAGCATCTTATTTATACAGGAAAGATGGTAGCAATTTGTAACATGTTTATGAAAGCTTTATTGCACCTACAAGCTGATTTAAGAAATGGAACAATATTCCCCAGTAGTAGAAATTTTACGAACAACATTTACTTATTTGAAACTCAGAACATTATGAAATGTAAAAATTATAATATACTGTTTTTATTCATAGGATTTATAGTGCTTTCATCTGGTTTGCTCTTGTTTCAGTTCATGTAAATAACCCCTATGTTGTCACATGAATATTCAAACATCTCAAAGAACTATCAGTGTTCAAAATAAATAGCATAAAGAATTCAGAACAAGTATGCATGTACATGCTTTCATAGTTTATTTTTGTATATAGCGTTTTGTTCTGCAATCAAATCATACGGAAGATTTTTCCACAAGGAATATATCCACTCCTTTCAAAGGAGTCAAATAACAATAAGCATTTTAAGGAACCATTAGTATCTCTATTTAAGATTAAAAAAGGCTAACTACTATGCTCATGCCTCTTCCTCCTGTCTTTCTACTTTTGATCACAGCCAAATACAGCTAAAACAACAGGGGAAAAACAACAACAAAAAAAGCTTTATTAATCTTTATTAATTTCAAGGGTTAAGATACATGACCCCCAAACTTTTTGTCTCTGACTATCGTAGGAAAGCCATCGTAGATATCTTTAGTATTCATTTATCCCCTTCATTTCAGTTGTTCTTTTTTAAATACATTGTCTATATATCGCCTTTTGTGTGTTCCGCTTCTGTTTCCAACCTACAACGTATAGGTAAAAACTTCTACTTCTGAATTTTGAAGGATGTGTCTACCTGCATAATTGCTCATGAAAGCACACAGCGAGCTCGCTTTGTGATCCGTAGGGTTTACGGAGTACCTAAAAGAAACGAAGGGCAGAATCCCTCTGCCCAGGGTACCCAGTCTGCCAGGGCAGCAGTAATCTCTAAAAAAGGGAATAAATTCTCCATACAGCAAAGAGAAGGCAGGTGTCTATCAGATGTAGCTACAGACATTGCCTAAACTTCAGTAGCCGGCTTCTCCCTCTTGAGGCTTTCACATGCACCTTCTTCATTCCATTAATCATGCAAAGAACTAAGAGAACTATTTGAGAAGCCTGCGTTTCAACAGTGTAGATCCCACTTTTTAATTTGGAATAGAAAAACAAGGATGATACCTAGATAGATAGATAGATAGATAGATAGATAGACAGATAGATAGACAGATAGATCAAATATTGATTTTTTAATACAATTTAGAGATGGAGAACCTAGTCATAACTAAAATTACTAGTACACTGTTAAGATCCTTGTCATGCTAGCATAGCCCACAATTTTAAACACATGCTTATAAAAGTATAAAATATAATTTTATGCTTTGTAGTTTCTCACTGAGTCAGCCGCTCTCTCTTTCGGGAGAACACGCTAAATTAATTGAGCACCTCAATTAAATTCTTTATACATACATACATACATATAAAGAAAGAAAAGATATGAACCTGGCTTCATAAATATCATTCAGTGGGGTTTTGTTAAAATTTAGATGTATAGATTTGTATTTGGAATCCTCTGAAGGTTACAGGGTGAAACCTTCCAACAATATCTCCAAGTCTTCGGGGACCAAATCCCATTATGTGGAGTTCAGTGAAGAGGGTAAACACTACCATAAAGAAATACAAATTGCACATATTTCCCATTTAGCCAGTGTCACAAAAGTTCACCATTTAGAATTCTAACCAGTTAGGACTTATTCTTGGAGGTCAAGTACCTTGTGAACCTTGTCATCTCACTGATGACATCATATCCCATCCATCAATTCTTTCAGGAGCACACTTGCCATCTGCTCAGCACGCTATAATAACTTATTAGACATATTCACAGGGTAACAATCTGTACAATGACACTGTTATCTTAATGCTGGCACATAGAGAGATAGCAGCCATCGTTTCCCTGTCACAGCATGATTATTCTACCTTCCAACTTTAAAGGAGAAGTTACTTGGATATTTCAACTTCTTACTAAATCACATGGAAACTATGAATTCTCATCAGAAATATATTTTTGGCTTTGTGGTGTTTTTTTTGACTGTGAACTGATCAATTAAGGCTACAGCACAAAGTATGAAAGTCAGTTCGTTATAACTATTCTGTACCTTGAAAGTTTTTGCAGTCACGCTCATTCTTTAAAGTGCAAAATAAATTAATAAAAAACATACAGTAGAATCAATCGCATGCACACAGACAGCACTAAATAACAACTTATTCTTTGCAAATATATGAATTTTCTAGAGCTAATACTTCTTATTTCCCTACCTGTCTTAAATATCTCTTCCTTCTAACAGCAGTTACTAGGTAGAAATAAAATTTGCAGCCAAAGTGCTCATATTAAGCTTTAAGACTTTTTGGAATCTCAAAGCAATGTACAGTTTCATAGACGCTTATACATTTTTGCAGCTTTTCTGAAGCATGTTCATACTGAGCATAGCTAGCACAGCTGCTGTCACAGCACTTACGACTTAATAAAAGTCCACTATAACTCTCCCTCGACCTCAAAAAATATTTCCAGAAAAAGGGCAATATTTATTTTGCATTACACAGAATTCATCCTCTGTTCCTTCTTTTGGCTCGTCATTTATTCCAGCTTACACTGTGATCAACATTGTACTAAAATAAAGTCAAGTACAACAGCCGCTCTCTGCCCATCAAAACTCACAGACGTCTGCCAAGCACTTGTAACAGCTGGTGTTACATTAATTAGTTTAAACTATTTATTTCATCCATCTCCAGAGCAGATTGAGCAAAAACATTAGAGATTATTCTAGCATCTGTAAGTGCCCTGCAAACATTAGCCAACCAAAGTTAGAATATTAGTCACTAACTTATAGTGTATGTGATTTAAGACTCTATACATTTATCGTAAATAAACACAAAATTCTGCAGTTTATCATAGCTCTAGTAAGTTTTCTTTGATGGCCTTTTTTAGATTCAGAGTTTTCAACTCATATAAGACTTTGTGCCCATAAAGTTTCTTTAAAAAAAAAAAATTATTACTAGAAAGCTATTATAATTCCTGGCAGCATGGACCATTAAGCAATATATGACAGAGACTGGGTGACTCAGTGGATTAGTCAGAGGTTTTATGTCCACTGTTGGAATCCAGCCCTAAATACGGTGATCAAAACAGTGTTATCAAACGGTTGTAAAAATCTCAATTAAAACCGCTCCTATAGCCTCTACTAAGTTTTTAGTGGACAACATAATAGATCTTTCACTATTGACAGAGTTCTCACAACTATCTTTTTTTTTTTCTTTTTCCTTTTAATAGGCTGAGAATGGATGCTGGCAAAAGAACGTTGATTATAAGAGGTTCTAATGCCGCATTCCCTACTCAAATGGCTCAGAAACAGAAGCCAATGCAAGCATGGCAGAAGTGGGCTCATAGCCACTGTCCGTGGGCTCACCTCCATCAAAAATAAAAAGCTTCCAACATCGCTCAATGAAATACTTAATGTGAGAATACTTATTTTTAGTGCCTGGGGCTCAGAAAAGAAATCGAAGTCCTGTGGAAATGCTGAAGAGGTTAACTCCTTCCTCAAAGAACTCGACTGTAAATAGGCAAAGAGGGAAACAGAAGCACAGAGAGGTGAGGCCCTTTGCCCAAATTTACACAACAGATTATTGGCAAAGCCTGAAATACAATCAAAGTCTCCTGACTCTCACCTAGTTTGGAAACATTGCTCCATGAGGTTTCTCAAAACAGCACAAAACCCCAGTAGCTCACTTGCAGAATAAAAAAACAGGTTAATCCACATATGAAGTTTATTAGAATGCTCAAGTCTGACCGGATTTTTTTTGCAGTATTATACCATGGAAATGCATATTGTAACAACAAAGAAAATGTAGCTGCTTTAAATGCAGCTAAACATAATCTAATTTATCAGTTTAGAAAGCTACACCTACCCTTAAAATATCTGTATTTGCAAAGAAAACTGATTAACAGATTCAGTTTCACCATCTGAACAGTAAAGTGAGAAAAGCAATCTGACATTTACCTTTAGCTAAAATACAGATCCTGATCCTGTGATATTCCAGTTCTTTAAAGCTCTGACTTACTTGTTGTGGCTTGCTGTGGCCACATAGAAATGAGTGGAAGTGATGGAAACGGAAGAAAAAGCTATCAGCTATTTTCACTTTTCAACCCTGTCCCATCTCTGGTAAAAAAAGATTTTTTTCTCTTTGCTTTATTCATTTTACATCTCTTTTTCTCTCTCTGCATGTATATATTTGAATATCTGTGTATGTATGTCTGCATGTATGTATCTATTCAATATAATCACTGCAATTTTTTCTGCCCCCTGCACAGCAGTTCCTTGTACTTACTCCACCAGCCAAAAAGGCAGGCACACAGTTAATGCCAAACTTGCTCCAAACCATGCAAGAGAAAGTGCCAAAGCAGATATAAGAATGGCCTCCTCAAACAATACTAATAGCTCTTTTTCATGCTCAGTCTTTATTGGCCTCGACAGACAGCAAAAGCCAGACACTCTTTTCTATTCTTAGGTTCCCAGAATTTATAACATGCTACATCTGCCACATATCTGTTGGGTTACATGGGTACTGCTATTCAATTATCCATTTTTATTTTTATCTTTAGTACAGGGACTATTATTGAAATAACTTGTTGAACAGTCTGTTCCTAAAAGACAAAACCCACAACAATCACAAAACCTACGATCAGATGAGACAGTGTTCTGACTTAAATCCTCTCTCAGAAAAAAATATATATCCCCCGTTCATCCTACTTCTAAACAATAATTTTTTTAAAAGTATACAGAATCTCACCACAGAATACAGAACATCTGATTGTTTAACTAATGCCTTATAAATGAGTCATTTAAAAAGCCTGTTTTAATCTGGATTCCTAACTAATACCGACCAGCAGGTTCTGTTTTCATCTACACCACAATTGCTGCATAAACAAAGGCAGCAGGGGCCCTTGCAGAGATCTTCTGCTCAACTCCTCTTCAAATTCAAGTACTATATTGCGTTAGAAACGCTGTCTGTATAATACATTTCTTGCACGCTTATTTTTTTAGTTAGCATTGCATGCTCGATTTTTAGTTTCTAAACACAACCCCAAGGGAATCACGTACATTTAACAGAAAAGTGTTAACATGTTCCCAGTTCAATATTCTACTTTACCTCTTGCAGTGATCAGTTTAAATGTACGAAAGCTACTGGCCAATTTAGATTTTTTTTCCCCCCTCCCTCTATAATATTTCTTTTTCCTTGTAAAATTCCTCTTTATGCAATAGGAAAGTTAATTGCTAAACTTTGTTGCAGAACCCTTTGTTCTTGCTGAAGTCACTTTGCTTGTCTCTCCTACTGTAAGGACACCAAATCCTAAAAGCTGGCAAGAATGCATATGTTTATTTCACCATTGCTCTGCAATTACTGAATGCCACTTAATTATAGCAACAGATGCTCGAGTGTAGGAACCAGAAAAATCAAACGCCTCATTTCCAGGTTATTTTTTTCCATTGCTTCTGCCAACAGCAGATGTGTGAGCCCCTTGTGCTCTGGCGTAAATACTTATCAAATCCTAACAGGTCACCTATGTCACAAACAACATTTCAGATGCAACTGTTTCACCTGATAATAGGCTCTGAAAATAAAACTGTGAGCTGTAAATACAATGTATTCGGAATGAAATGCCATAATGTGAAATTGCTTTTTCTCCAGCTACAACAGAAGTCCTTGACAGTTTTTGGCAGTGATAAATCACCCTCCCATTAATTGTCTCCTCTCTCATTGTGAGGTGAGCTGCTAAAAGGGGCAGTCAACAAAAATGACTTAAAGGACAAATTTTGGCAAAAAGACAATGAAGAAATCTGTCATTGCTAAGCCTCCAGTAAACTGTCACGAAACAATCAAAATATATGTAGCCGAAGTGTTTATGTCTTTGTTAGAAAGGTTATAGGATGATAAGTTTATAGTTAAAACAGGAAGCTCGGAGGAACCGAAGTTGCAGGCCCCTGAGGCACCATTTCTCCCCGTATTCTTTAAAATTGTATGCAAATCCTATGAGAGCTTCAGTTTACACAGTCTTATTGACCTTATTTTCTGACTCTTCTGGCCCTGCACCCCAGAGAGCAGAAAGTCCCTGTGAAGGCATGGTGCCGGCGACAGCAGTTCCTGCACCCAGTCTGAAGAGCCTTCCTTTTCCATTATTTAAGCCAGACAAGAAGACACTTAGCACCTCACAGAAGCTGACCTTTTGTTCTAACCCCTCCACCTCCTGATGTTCATCAGAGAGCAAGACCCTCTCACCGAGTGGTCTCCATACACTGAGAAGCAGCCTTTGCTTCCCGTGGAACAGGAGACATCACCAGCGCCCACTCATGGACCCAAGACCCAAGGTGTGTCAAATGATGTTTGCTACCTCCTCTTCAGAAATGTTACACCACGACTTACTTCACTTAGCCTGGCTCCATTCCGCAAATAACTCTTCCCCACTGCAGCTTTTCTGCAGACCGAACAAAACTGAATCTCTCACCTCAGGATTCTGCTCTGTAGCAGAAAGAGTTCAAAATCTGGCAATGACTTATTTTTTTAAGGTTTGTTAGTCTGTAAGAAGTGGGGAGATGGCTACCAGTCTCAGGCTGCCTCCATCCCTATGGCATGCAGTGGCATGTTTAAGACCACAGGTTATCCTACACGTAGGAGGTGCAGGACCATGTGCAGAGGATGGTTGTCAGATGCAGGCCTCCAGAGAGGGTGACATTTCTCCCTTTAGAAACCACATGGTGCTGTCATTTTACAATGAGAGGGTTTTTTTCTTCTTATTATTATTATTCCATTTGTTGAGGCTGTGAGCTGAAAGTATTCTGGGAGTTTTTTAAAAAAAAAATAAAAAAAAAATCTGTTTACCTGTCAGCAGATGGTTGGAAATTTACCATAAGCAAGGTTAGAAAATGATTTGTTACTAATGTGCCTGTCAAGGGCAACGTCTGGAGTTTGGTTTTATATTTATGTTTGTAAGAAAATTACAATATAAATATAAATGAGTTGCATCAGGTATTTAAACTAGACTGGACAGGGCACTGGAAAATATATGTCAGGAACATTTCTCGCACCAGCAGGGAGATGAACTAGGTGACCTAGTGCGCCTTTTCCACCACGGACTTCTACCATTTCTGTATTAACCGAGGATGATTGATACCAAACATCCCTTTATGCTACTACCCCTTGTTGCTTTGCTGGGCATTTGTATGCTTTCTGGGGGAGCTGATATCTTAGGAGAACAGCTACAGGGAAGTACTAAAAGGGATGCTGCATCCCGATGGCTGAGAACTGAGGAAGGTCACACAAAAGCTTGTGTAGTCATAGCAGCTTTGTTGTCATGGCATGAGAATCCTCCGTCAGTTCTTCTGCTTTTATAAAGGAGCAGTCATCTAACATTGTTAGGTGTCTAATGTAAAGCCTGCTTTTTTGACATGGTTATCACAAGCTATTTTCTGCCCAGACATTTACACAGACCTTGTCTTATCCGTGATTTATCCACAATCTGTGTTCCTCAATTGTGCTTAAACATGGTTATAGTTGTAGTAAATCATGTATTGAAACACGTAACTAGAAGGAACCACACAGTTATCACTAGCACTGGAACATTAAACAATAATACTCCATTAAGCACCAGCATCATCAACAAGTTTCTATCAGCCTGATCCTGCAGTCCTAATACAGGTATTTACCCCTCTCCCCTCATTTCCCTTTTCCATCTGGAACTCTTTCAACAGTAACTTAAGGCCACATTATTGGGTCTCTGTGATCTGAGAATTATACTCAGCTCAAATTAAAAAAAAAAAAAAAAATTAAAAAAAATTAAATCAAGCCTCAACACTCACTTGGGAAGAATACACTGGATTTTGCTAGGAAATTGCACAGCTTGTCTTTCAAACTGAGAAAACATAGTGACAAAATCTATATGAACGTTATATTATAAACTAAGGACAACCCAGAAACAGGTGGAAGGCATTTCAGGAAATAAGGACTGCCTTCTGAAAGAAAATGGATCAATTTCCAAATTTCCTAGGTATACTCTAATCACATGTGATTTAAATTTTGATAAATGTACTCTGTGTACATAAACCATCTCTCAAATGACAGAAAAGCAGAAGAAATAAAGTGATTGAAGTTTTTTGTGGTTTTTTTTTTTTTTTTTTTTTGGTGATGAGCCAGTGTGAGAGCTTACTGTGAGCATATGGAGATAGCATATTTGCAAGTCCATCTCTGGAGGATTGCAAAAGGCCCTTAGCTTGTGAAAAACAGCAATGTTATTTTTTTTAACGTTCCCTATATTTAGAGATTAAATCGCTCACTGCACAAACCCATTTGGAACAGGCGAGAAGGTGAAAAGGATAATCAGTACAGTCACTGGTCCGTGTTTCCTAAACGCTTTTGAAAACATTACTGTGCGCAGGCATAAAATTAGCGGCAGGACCTTAAAAAGGCTGGCATTTAGCATGACTTTTTGGAAAGTGACACCCTCATTTTTTTCTTGTAGGATATCATTAAATTTCAATCGCCCTATGGCAGTGCCTTTCCATTAATAACCAATTCACTGTGTCACTTTGGCTCTCCTTTGAAATAATGAGCCTTTGCCTCGCTTTAATAAATTTAAACATATTCTCAAGGCCAGGGAAGATAGGAAACCGCAGATGGGCTGAGAAAAACACGATTCATAAATCCTTAACTGCCTGAGATCGTTGAGAGCAAAACAAAGTAACACTCGTAAAATATTAAACAATCCCAGCTGTATGAGTGAAGCTTCATTAACAAAAATGGACTATTTACTGCCTTCAACAGAGCCTGTGGGTGGAAAGATTCAGAGAAATCTTCTTTAGAAAAACACTGTCATCCTCATTTTGATTCTTTAACCAACTGATGGCAGGGTAGATACTTATTTTGCATGTCCATATGCAGAAACATTTTAGCAGAAAATTAATGATACTCTCATTACATTAAATACCACAAATCATGCCTCATCATTTAAGCAGGAGTGAAAGAAAACAGAAATTTAACAGATATTTTATCCTTGAAGAATTTGCATGCCAATAGAAGTAAAACATGACAAACTTTATTTAAATCATAAGGGACTTCTCTAGCATTCTAAAGTAAACACAGCAATCTGAATAATGGCAGAGAAATCAAGTGATGCCATTGCTTCTGCAAGGAAGGCTGGCAATTTATTCGACTATACTTTTCGTTGCTTTAACTGTTATTAACATGCAGCTAATTTTGTTTATATACCTATTCGTTACACAAAGGAGCAAATCTGTTGTTGTTGTTGTTGTTGTTGTTGTTTTTTCCCCAGTCTTTCACGTTTGCTCTACATCTAAATTCCATCAGAGTTTTGCTCGGGTAAGTAAGGCAGGCTCTGACACAGACTTCGGTTTTAAGCACGCAAAGCTGGACCCTGAGATTTGCAAAGCCGTTTTTTGTGCTGCCAAATCGACATACACGAATTCCCCCTGAATTAACCAAAGAACTTGTGAAGACAGCTCTTGCCTCCCAGGTCTGCCTCTAACTCCAGCAGGCCTCTGCTCTGCCCCCATGTAGGCCCTGCTACTGCAGGAGCTTCCTCCTTTAGCACAACCTAAAACTTCTATGTGTTCCCCGGGCCCGTGATATCCCCAAATCATTTTTTCAAGCTTCGTTGAGACTTAAAATAAAACTAGTAAGGCTTAATCAATAATACACATTTGGAAGAGCGGGAAAACAAGTATAAGGACAGCACTGAATTTCTGAAGTGTCCACAGCAAGAATAACCTTTTGTGGTATCATGGAGGTTTTTTTAAAGCCAAGAATTGCATATAAGTTTAAAGAAGAATAGAGATCAGTGTCAGTTTACTAAATGCTAAGAACCTGGAAGCTCTATCTCTAAAGACAAGCTGACAATTGAGTGGACAGAATGTCAATACTTCTAAACATTTCAAGGGTAAAAATATTGCTTTTTACAATCTGTGTCATATTTAATGCAAGAAAAGAATCTGGATGTTTTTCTTTTGCTGGCTGTCAGCTTTTTTTTCCTTTTATCCCAGTGAAGGGCATAATTAAAGTATTTAGCACAAATACATGGTGTATTTTTTTCCCTAAGGAACAATAGTTTAAGTCTAAATGCAAATATGAACATCATGGTTTTCCATATTTTAGTTAATAAATATTAAAAAAACCTGCAACAACCAACATTCGGTTTATTTACTTTGAGATACTTCTCTAGTCTGTGAGAACCATTATGTGCATTTGAAAAAGTGAAAATCCTTTCTTAACACTTGAGGGGGCATTTTGACCCCTGCAGAGGCATTTCTCTTTCCTGATAGAAATGCCAGCAATGCACTTAGTCCTCACGGCTCCCACTACCTTCAGTGGAAACCCTGAATACTGCACAGGAGTTATCACCTTATAATCATTAGAGCAGTCATTTCTGTGCTTAGTAGACCTTCACTGTAGCTGATTTGTATAATCAGGGTTAATCTATTCTGATTGCAAACATCCATACCGTAAAGTCTGAATGAATTCGCACCGATGCTCACTCAGCTTAGGATGCCCTTAAGACTTCCATGGAGATACGCTGCAGGATTTTTGTTTGGTTTGGGGTGTGATGTGATCCAGCATGAGTAAACCTGCTGTACCCTTCCTCCCTGCGAATTTGGGGAGAAGTTACTGGTTCTATTAGGTATGAGAAGGAAACGGGTACAAAAAGCAGTGGCAAAGCATTAAAGCACTATCAGCAGTGGCAAGCCAGTAGCTGTAATGCTGAGGTTACCTGTCTGCATGAAAGCAGCAATTAGGCTTTCGACAATAACAACCTCAGACAGAGCTGAAAAGCAAAACTCCATTTGCCTCAAAGATTTTTAAGTGTGAGTAGGAGAAGGGCTACAGGCAATGTGTTGTTTAACACAGCAGAGGAGACATTCATTCATTCCTCTGCACAACAAGAAATGCAAGTACTAATTTTTAGCTTCTGCTTTCAGAAAGAAAAAGAGATCTAATCCTATTAGAACAGTTAGGAAAATAGTAAGACTGTCGAACTTCACAGTCACAAATGAAAGAGTAAATGTAAGCCAGTCAGGAATTAATTTTTCTTTTACTTAATAAAGAGAGTAAAAGGTTCCCTTCAAGTACAGATGAAAAAATGAATTTTATGAACAAAACTTGTATAATGCCCCATTCCCTCTGCTTTTTTTCTTTGTTGTTATTGTTGAATCATGACAGACTGAATGCTTGCCAATGTACAGACCTACAAACGAATATCTCGGAAGGCAGGGACGGCTTCCACAGATTTTTCCTATTGATGTGCTCATTGTGCAGGTGCCATATCCCAGAGGACAGTGTGGTCGCTGCTCTATCTCTATAAGATTCCCCTACCAAGAGTGACTATCCGCATAAGTTACTATGCTATTTATGACGTAGATACCTGTCTGAACTGCGCTCACTAGCTTGATTTCTCAAAATAACCAAAGAAGTTAATAACTTCTGGCCACTATCAGTTTGCAGTACATTTGGACTGGCCCTAAAAGTTAAACAAAAACAAACAAACAAACAAAAGTCCTCTGTGCTCCATTACCAGTGCTTTGAACCACCCAGTCACATGGATTTTGATGTTTTGAGAGGGTGAAAAGAATGTAGATTGGCATGAGAATACCACATTAATTCAGTAGTTAAATGGTTCTTTGAGAAGATTCACTGACAGAAAAAAAGCATAGCTGTCTTTCTAAGTTCTCATCCTCTTCAGCCCTATACACATTTTCTGTGAAAAGTTGATTCTTTTCCTTTCCCTCCCTTTTTTCTTTCTTTTTTTTTTTTTTTTTTTTTCAAACAGCCTTTTATCATCTAACATGTGAAACAATTGTAATGTGAGGCATGTGAGCAGAGAGCCTTTGCCACTGGGCCCTCATAAATCTTGCCAGTTCCCAGTGAACAACACCAAATATTTGCAGCTGAGGAACATTTGGTCTGGCTTAAATTAACATATCTCAGCAGTCAGAAGTCATTAAGCTTTGCCAGTGATTTGAAACCATTTTTCCATTTCAAAAGCGACACTGGCTGTTGCTTATTTTTCTGGATGAAGAAGGTGGTAAGGAACAAAAGCAATGAAATGAAAATGGGAGATACTAATGAAAAAAAAAATGATAAAAGGGCTTTGAACTGACTTTGGTAGATTTGTTATTAAGACTCTTTTTAAATAGCAGAGCACTTATGTAAAAGATCAAATAATAATTCAAGATGATACACATTAATTTCAGTGGCAAATTATGTGATTTAAAGGCTGTGAAAATGTATACTTATTTTCTTCCTTAATTCCTTGTGAATACAGGCACTATCCATGTTAAAAGCTGATGAAAGCTTTAAATGAAAAACAATAATCCAACCTTTTCCAATTAAAGGTTGCAAGTAGATTCAGTGCTGGAGTAAAGAAATGTGCTGTTGTGCTTTGCAAAAATCACATCTGATGTGGGTCTGTTCACAGGCTGGGGGCTAGTAAAACACTGCAGTCTGAAAAACTACAAGCAGAAAGAAGAAAAGCCCAACTGATTTTAATGCAGGTAGAATGTGAGCTCAGATTTTCCAAACCTGTTACTTCTGTATTATTTACATGGCACATAACTCCCCTGTTCAGCTGGTAAACAAGTCATTTTCTGAAAAACCATGGGAGCCGCTCAGTGCCCGAGTTGTCAGTAGAAAACCTTATATTTGCAGCTATGCTTACTGGTCCATAATCATATAACTCTGTCAGAAATCTGTGTCAAAAATGTTTCATTACAAACTCCAAAACATGTGCTTGTCACTCAAAAAGATGACAAATATTGCAAGTTTTTCATAAACTTTATGCACTGATTTCAATGCAGTTATCATTTCTGACTTATATGTGAATAGCTAAACTGAATACACTTATTCAAATTAATGGTAATTATAGGTTTTCAGCCTCCAATTAGTTTTGTTGATAAAGTTTTAATAACCTTGAAT
The DNA here is from genome assembly GCA_013399365.1 of Pampusana beccarii. Classification (NCBI taxonomy): domain Eukaryota; kingdom Metazoa; phylum Chordata; class Aves; order Columbiformes; family Columbidae; genus Pampusana; species Pampusana beccarii. The sequence continues at coordinate 1,089,483 of VWYH01009569.1, read as the reverse complement.
GTTTTAGATCCATGTTACTTTGAGAAGATATTGACTTACACTTAAAAGCATTGAAGTTTATGAAGAACTATTAAAGACAATCCTTTCATGTTGGGAACTTTCTGAGACTTCCAAACTTCTTAAAGTCTCTGCAGCTTTAATAAAACCAGTTCTGTGCAAAAAATAGATATTCTATTTACCAGATATAAAAGACAAAGAGTTCTAAAAAGAAAACATTTATTGCTAACTAGAGTATGAAAAGGTTGCCAGGATAGCTACGTAATCAATTATTTTCATAGGTGTGCTTTTCTTTCAGAGGATTTTATTTTAAAAATAATAAAAAAGGCTTCTAAATGTAAATGGTCTGCATTATTAGTGCTATGTAAAACGAATTCTATTATTCCTATACTTAATCAGAAAGCAAACAATGGCATATGGGTCCCAAAACACAGGAAACAAGACCAGAGTGTTTCAGAATGTGAAAATATTTGAGTAAATGTGCCTTGTATTCTCAAATAAATGGTTTTGGTTTTCTTCTCCCATAAGAATGCAACAAAATGAAGCAAGCATCTCATTTATTCACTGCTTCTCTTCAGGTCACATTACAGTTGAAAAATAGCAGAGGAAAACCTTTATGGTAGAACCATGGAATCACAGAATAGTAGGTTGAAGGAACCTCAAGGATCATCTGGTCCAGCCTTTCTTGGCAAAAAGATCATGGTTTCTTTCAGTAACTACTGATAACATTTCCTTACCGATTTACAGAATCACAAGATGACTGAGGTTGGAAGGCACCTCTGGAGACCACCTAGTCCAGCCACAACTCAAGGCTGTGTCCAGCTGGGTTTTGAATAGCTCTGCGGAGAGACTCCCCCATTTCTCTTCACCGCCCTCACAGTAAAAAAGTCTTTTCCTATGTTTACATGGAATTTCCTGTATCTCAGTTTCTGCCCATTTCCTCCTGACCTTTCCCCATTCTGTTTCACTAGCTATTCCACCATTCCCCATCTTTGGTCTAATCCATTTGAACATAAACCACATCATCCTACACTGAAGAAACAAAACAGCTCTGTGAAGTTTCCTCACTTTATACAAGATTACCCTAGCACAGTTTGTTTGGGGTTTTTTTGTGGTCACAAATTGTAAAACGTTTTCCAAAACCTACACGCTAATCTCATGGGGAAAACCAAGAGGGACAACCCCTTAAAACCTTCAAGAGCAGGTTTGAAGGCATAGGAAAGCTTGTGGAAGTTCTTTTCCTCCTCCATCCACTTTCTGCGTAACCCTACACACTTAGACTGAACTAAACGGAAATAGATGCTGCAGCTTGAAGTTGAAGAGTGTTAACGAGCAATGTATCACATACATGCATCAAGGTAACGAGGAGAATATAAAACTAAAGCTCTGAGTTGGGAATAGTACGATGGAATCACACAGCAGGTCTAGAAATCAATTAATCACACGCATAGATACTTTGCCAAAAATATGGCTGCTTTCCAAGATCTGTTCTTCCAAGATCTCCCAACCTGTCATCATGACTGCTTGGTGAAGCAGAGCTGTTACGTGGGAGGACCCAATAAAGTACTGAGGGTCTTCCTCTAAATTTAATCCTAGTTCTCAGTATCTATTTACTTAAGAAATATTTCCTTTTATCTCTCCCCCACCCCAACAGAATAAACAGGAAGAAATAAGGTAGAATTTAAATGAAAAACAGGGCTACTTTGGCTTTCTGTTCTTCTATTCTGCATCAAAGAAACTGTGAAATCTATGAGAAGAGAACCAGGCCCACTATAAAACAGAGAACTTTTCTCCACCAACATAGACCATCATCTGGTTAGGTATAGGCTACTAACTGCTATAGTAGTCAGGGTTTCTCCTGCAAAGCACTCATTACTTGCTGAAGAAAACGAGGATTTTTTCCTCTCCCATGTCAATACGGTGAGGTCAGGCTTTCAGGATGTTCACTTACTGGTCATAGTTTACTAAGCAACAATATTCTGGATGCTATATTTCATATAAAACAAATACACATTGGAGACTACGCATATAATAGTATGACTGCGTTTGGTTTATTTAATTACATTTCTCGAACTCCAAACATGTCTAAACACTGGTGTACTAGTGTACAACACAGATCCCCATTCAGCAAGATTTAGACATATTTATATATCTGCAGCTCAAATAAATATCAAGCCCAGAAGATACTCCTTGAGCCCTGTAGCTACAAAGAGTATTTCATGTGATTTATTACAGCATAGGAATATACGTAATGATGAAAATAAGCTGAGAAGTAGAGGATATGACTTTTTTTATCCCTTTGGAGACATCATAGCTATAACTTACGGGAAGACCAGTCTAAAGTGAATTGTATGACTCTATTATCAGCTGTGGGGTAAATAAAGTAATACTCTATTTAACAGACCTGACAACAGCTATTTAATTTACATCATAAAGGCGACTTCTTTTAAAATGAGCTCACGAAAGTTGAAGTTGGGAATAGTTAATAACTGAGATGTTGAAGTTTGAAAGAGAATTTATAAAATTTCTAGTTCTCATTTTAGATTTGCTGTTGTGTAGAGGGCTTTTAGCATAATTTTCAGGGAATCAAACTATTGTTCGGAGGGTATTATTTTTTTTTTTTTTTTCATTCTTCTTCCCCAAAAGAAAATGAAGAGATAAACTGAATAATAGCAATGGTTAAATTCAGGCCTTACAAAATTAAGGCTAGCTAAATAACAGACAAAATCACCAAATGAACTTTAACTTTTGCAGTAGCTTTGGAATTATGCCATTTTAGACAGATGTTCATCAGCAGAGATAATGCCTACAGAGTCCCGACTTCTAAAATGCACTAAAATGGATGTTATTTTTAAAGGAATTAAAACACTGCATAATAGTAACTGTATTCAAGTAAAGATTACAGTTTAAAAATTCCCGGCAAAGTACATGAGCAAATGTAACCCACTTAAACAGTCCCCTTCATTTTCTTGGATGTCAGCTATTCAAAAGAGTTACTTTGCCACTGAAACAATTTTGTGTCAACAGGAAACGAGGTAGACAATTTTTAATAAACACATAAAGAACAGCTCTACAGATAGTTGTTTAATTATGAAGAGCAACTCATTGAGGCATAAAAGTAAAATGCAAGAACTCAGGTATGAATGCATCCATCTTAATCTGTCCTGGCAATATAGGAGCCACCTATATTTTCCTAACTGCCATTTAATTTCTGTGGTTGATAATATAGTTGTGGAGCCATATTTGTGTTATTAAATGGATTGAGCATTAACAGTAATCAAGGTTTCATTTTCCTGTGCTAAGAGGGAGTATAGATTTTGAGAAAAATTTTAAGAAGCACAGAGAAAACCATCCACAAAATTATTTTTCCACTTGCATTGGTTTCAACGGCAGCTGAAATTACAGTATGCACCTGACGTGCAGGATAGAATGTACTTGCTCTTCTATGAAACACTGAAGTGAACGGAAAAATGCATAATGAAAGTGCATAATGAAAGCAGATACAACTAAATAGACCTGCAATTCTTGCTTGAAATTCTGGTTTCATAATTCTGCTTTCAGAAAAAAATTGCTGGGATCAAACTTAGGTCTACTTGTCCTATAGTTCCACTAGTAAGTCATTCTCCTCCCTCTCTAACAACTTTGTTACAGTGGCTGCATTTCTTTCAAAAGTATGAGCTATAATCAAAGTGAAAAGCAAACAAACAAACATCTGGAATATTGTGTCCAGTTCTGGGCCCCTCAGTTCAAGAAGGACAGGGAACTGCTGGAGAGAGTCCAGCGTAGGGCAACTAAGATGATTAAGGGAGTGGAGCATCTCCCTTACGAGGAAAGGCTGAGGGAGCTGGGTCTCTTTAGTTTGGAGAAGAGGAGACTGAGGGGTGACCTTATTAGTGTTTATAAATATGTAAAGGGTGAGTGTCACGAGGATGGAGCCAGGCTCTTCTCGGTGGCAAACAATGATAGGACAAGGGGTAATGGGTTCAAGCTGGAACACAAGAGGTTCCGCTTAAATTTGAGAAGAAACTTCTTCTCAGTGAGGGTGACGGAACACTGGAACAGGCTGCCCAGAGAGGTCGTGGAGTCTCCTTCTCTGGAGACATTCAAAACCCGCCTGGACGCCTTCCTGTGTAACCTCACCTAGGTGTCCTGCTTCGGCAGGGGGATTGGACTAGATGATCTTTTGAGGTCCCTTCCAATCCCTAACATTCTGTGATTCTGTGATTCTGTGAAACAAACCCCAAAGCAAACAAAAAAACCCCACAACAACACCTCAAATCAGGACAAGTAAGAAGCTGTTAATGTGTTATGTAAAAAAAACAATTACAGAAAGAGTTCCTAAAATAATTCTTTGTGACTTCAGATTTTTCCCTCAGATAGGCTAAGTAGGTCTTTTAGCCATTCTTTCACTGTATGTGATCAAGACAATATCAAAATGTGTTATTTTTCACTATTCGGTATTTTTAGAGGTTAAGAAAAAGTGTTGGTATAGGTTTCCTTTCATTGAAAATAGGTGCATTATTTCAATATATCAGAGAAGCCATCTATGGAAAGACAAACCTCGGTTCTGTTGCACATTTGCTACTACAGGAGTTAGTATGAAAATGGTTAACGTATCTTTCTCCTTTATATTTTTTTAGAACAGCTCTAATTTAGATATGGAAATTTTTCAAACTTAAATCAACAGCAGAGGAACTTGATTGAGTCTGTATTAAATTGTGCTCAATGTTAAGTCAGGTAGTCCACACATCTCGTATTTCTAATTAAATTTTTATGCGGCACTTAAAAATACTGTAATATAATATTAACAATTTAATAATTAAAATCTTATTTTTTCCCAGTGACTTCATGGCTGGTGTTTATTTCAATATCTGTATACTGCAACTGAAAAAGCTGTATAGGGTATTTTTTATTAATATTATATATTTTACTGGGCCCACACACATACATACACACTCTTACACACAAACACGCACATACAAAAAGGTTGGCCAGGAAATTAGACATCTTATCTGTGAGCTTGCTAAATAAGGACCAATAACCTAGGCCTGCAGTACTCTGTGTGATAACTGCTTTTACAAAATGAAATTTTGACTTTTTCACAGCTTAGCTACAAGTAGACACTATCAGTAAAACTGCATTTCTGTGCAATATGATGGGAAGTAAAAGATTTCAACATCTGACAGGAGAAAATGAACAACTGATAAACAATCTTTGAAATGTTCTCTCACTGCAAGGCATGCTTTTGATGATGATTTACATTTTTATTATTGTTGACTTTCAGGATGGGGCTGATGGTTGGCTAAACATACAATAACTGAAAGAACAAACCGCATAAAATGCAAAGCAAATCAAAAGAAAAACATGACTGGCATTATCTGCTTTAAAAGCCTCTGTTCAGTTTTCTCCTTCATTTAAGTGTTCAGTAAATTTAATTAAAATTCAGTTTACCCAGAAAAAAAAAAAAAGAAATTTTTGTCATAATTTTCTGATTCCAACATGGTAAATATTCCAATTCCTCTTCCACTTTTCTCCTTCCACTCAAAACAAGAATTCAGTTCTAATTCTCAGTCCAGTATACTATGAATGAACTCGTACTAACACTTAATGCTCCTGCAGAGTCTTTCGTCAACAGTTGATGTGCAACTGTGGGAAAAAACTATAACTTAAGAAAGATAATCATGCTGAAATGCCAATCTGGTTTTGAAAAAGTGAGTTACTTTCTTGACAGAGAACTCATCAAAAACTTGTTCGTTCTGCACTATAGAGTAATGGAAGAAACGGAGTCAAAATTGTTAATTCAGTTAACGTGTTCAGCTGAGTAAATAAATTGGAGGAAACAGAAGCAGAAGCAACAATTTTATTTTGCTTTGCTGTTTTGAAGGCAGTTCTTGAAAGGTCTGGGTTTTTCTGGACAATCAGTTTTCATTTAAATTAATTTAGTTATCATTTTTAAGGTAGTAACATAACCGAAAAATGTATCCTTTTAAAATTAAAAAATAATCAAAAGATTTTAGGTTAAACCACTGCTAATTTGACTAAATCCTCATTGCCCCTGTAAATTCCAATTAAAATTTCACATAATTGTTTCCTACCTGTTATTATTTAGTGCACAAATTAAATTGAAAATTTCATTAGCCATGCAGCTTTATCTTCTAAATTGAATCAAGTAAATTAAATAAAATTGGTTAAAAATGAACACACCCTCATCTTAGTTCTTTAAGATTAAAAAAAAAAATATTTAATGTTAAATAATCCAAAACAAAAAACAACCAACCAACCAAACAAAAGTTGTAGAACTCTGTAATGCTATAATCACTCTGGAAATGTATAGGACAAACCCAAAAAGTTATTTTATTTCTGTACCTATCTGAAATTAAATACTGTTCAGTGTACTTTTGAGGTTCAGCTATGAATTCCGTTCTTAATCATACCTATTTGTGAGGGTCAAATACGTGAGATGAAGTTGTATCCACTTATTTACTGTGCTAAATTATTCTAATCAGTACTCAGAAGCACTGACACATAATTCAGCTGTTAGAAGCAAGGACAGCGATACTAGAGTTTATCATACAAACTACTGGGATGACGGTCTAATGTAGGCTTGTACCACAATTTCTGTTTCGATTGTTTATGAAGACTCATGGCTGGCTGGAACTGACGCAGGAAGGGAAAAATGGAGTGAAAGTAAAAAAATTGTAATCTCAGCTATACAGCTATGTCTTATTGAAGATTATAGTTCTCCAATGGTGTTGAGATGTAGAGCTTTTATAGGCCAGTTTAAAAATATTTGGTTTTATGTCTGTCAGATAAAGTAGAATATAATTTATTAATGTTTACAAATAAGTTCAAAACCAATTATTATTCAAAACTTATATTGACTTTAAGCATAAGAATTATGTCCATTCATTGGTTTTGTGACTAAGTAATCAGTATGTTACCTTGATTCTTCTACCCCCAAATTTACAATGGTTAAAGTATAACAGAGTGACATATTTCTGATAAAAAAATCAAACCAGAAGTTCAGAACTGATAACTGACATTTCTGTTTAGGAACAGGCAGCCAAGGAACTCAGTTATTCAGTTTTTTGTGCAAATTTCCCTTTACATTTCATACACCCCACCATGCCTAAGAGCTGAAACAGAAATCCCATCTGACTGACATCCTGCACAAATGCACTGGGCGCAACCTCAGGATAACGACAGGCTAAGGACTCTCCAGAGATATAACCAAAAAATTCCACTTGTTTCCGTAACTTTGGGTAGCAAAGTTATCGACTGGTTCAGCAACTGTTTTCCATTTGTATAAAAAGTAATGGCTAATAACTGGGTACAGGGAACTATATGTAGTGCTACCATGAAGGTTTAATATAGTAGGACTCTTATGGTGAAATGAATGGACAAAACCCAATCACACATTTTGCAAGAAACCCACCAAAAGTGTGAGGAACGTGCAACAGTATGTGGTTCAAAAACTTCAATTTGAAAGAAACACAATTAACTGAAATCACGAGTTGTACAAGGAAAGGGAGTCTGCAGATTTGCAATGTGCGTCTTACACATTTTGGATACTAAATGAAAGTGAGTGGAGCAGGGACTGCAACCCTAAAGATGACAGAATCACAGACACTATTTTGCTGTAAATAAAATGTTCTGTTAACAAAGTCGTGGCCCAATATAATTCCCTGAAACACACATTATTCCCTTGTGTTTGGATGTCGTGGTGCTAAACAAAAGGGCTGTGATTTGATCTCTGATCATGTGGCGAAGGAAGATTTTCTTGTGTCCACATTATTTAGTGCTAGTACTTTCTAGAGCAGATGTGTTGTGGAGGGAGCTAATTGTAGCAGTCAAAACAGAGCCAGGCTAAAAGCTAACAATTAAGCAGTACGGACAATCAAGGATTCAGCGCTTAAGCTCACTCCCTAGCTCTCTTTTATTTGGCAGAATTTATGGCCTGTTACATTGAGGCTTTGCTATGTAACAAAGGAGAAACGTGCCTTGAAAACGCAGCAAAAAAGTCATTGAAGTTGTATTTTTATGAGTTAATACAATGGAAAACGGACATGTTTTCGCTCTTCCACAAATCAGAGTGCTACAAACTGAACATATGTAGCTGTTTTGTTTGAACTGCAAAAATTACATGCAGATGAAAACATAACTTTTCATTCAGAAATGTCTTCATTCGAGCAGATTGTTGTTGAATGAAGTTTCAAATCTTTTTTTTTTTCCTAATCACAGATCAAAAAGGTGCCAGATGCAGATCGTCATGTCAGAAAAAAACAGAAGGCAGACACACTGGACACAGGGGAGAAAACACTTCTGCATACTCAAAGTTCAGTATTTGAAGACAGTAGGCTACACTTAGAGTATAGAGCTAAATACTTTCCTAAAAATTCTTCACACAGAAGAGATATGTGGGAGGCTGGTTTTAACTAGGATTATAATCTAAGATAAACCTCTTTAAACAAACCTTTGCTATACAGGTTTATTTTTTTTTTAATTCCTCCATTGGAACAGTATTACATCTTAGCTCTTGATTTAATGTATTGGTTGCAGGAAATTCTGAGTCTTGTTTGATAAGAAAAAAATGCATTACTACACTGGGCAGCTGTATTTCTAAATACATTCATATATATGTCCTTAACCCAAAACAGGACGTGACTGTTTAGATTTCATACATGCTGAACTTCCATAGGTATCTCCTATTAAGATGATCAATAATATATACTCTTCTATCAAAGGGTACATACGAGGCTCCTGAGAATATTCAGAACTTTTTTGTGCTCAGACATGTCCAACACCCATTGTTTCTACTAGTTATTTTCTGAATGTTGAACTGGATAGAAATATGCTCAGGGGAAAAAAAAAAAAAAAGTGGAAGAATAATTGTCCCACATTATTTGCTATTTGCAAAATGACCTATAATAAAATGTTCCTTAAAAACAAAAAATTAAAAAAGGTGTTAAAATTATATAATGTAGCTTTGGCAAAATAAATATCTGTTTTCCTAGATTACCAACTGCTGAAATGTCCCTGTTCTAGTGATAACTTTAACAACTGTTTAAGGGATTTTAGCTATTTCTGCAAGGCTCCAGTGGTGAGTCTTTTCTCCTGTGTACAACAAATATCTTCCATTGCCATCTCCTTTTGTTTCACTGCCAAGGTCACAGCCAAGAAACAGGGTTTTTCTACTTTGTCAATCTAGGGTTTCTGGAGTTTTTTAGGAAACGCAGGAAATTCTACACGTGGAAATTCTACGTGCCTAGTAAAAAGCAAGTCATTTGTATAACAGTGGGCAATAGTATCAAATGTTCTGCACCTGTTTTACACTCCAGCACTGTAATTTCTGCAAAGTAAACAGTAGATCTCAGGGTCAGATTACAAATTCTAGTAGGCTGTTTGCTAGATTGCCGCTTTGTTTAACCTTTACACTTTCATTTAGAAAGGAGAAAGTATCATTGTCACACCAAGAGGGCAGTTAAAGAGTTTTAATTAACTGTGGAGGTAATTAGACCTCCCAGTTTAACAATTATCAGACAATTCTTTTCTCCTCTAAGTCCTTTAAAATTGCACAGTTGTGTTTTGGTTTGTTTTTTTTTTTTTTATGAGGAACAAAATTCATTTCACAAATACTTTGCAAAAAAACACGGATAAAAGACTACACAGAAAGAAAAGCTGATTCCACTATGAAATTATCTATTTCCTTTTTCTAATTTAATAACAAGTCAAAATCTATCAGCTTCTCATCCACCATTCCCTGCCAAAGTCCAATTCTAATCCAATTGCTCCTTTTATTAATCCCCCTCCCGTCAGTCTCCGGAGCCTCTGCTCTATTTGGCCCATTGTGATATTCGCACATACGACAAAGGTGAGAGGAAAAGCTCCCTCCTCTTCTTACTAATAAAGTTTGCTGTTGACAACTGCAGTTTAAACCGTGTCTGTCCTTACAGTTATTTGGAATTTCTGATCCAGCTCTCTCTATCCCTGCAGGAGACAACATCTCTAGTCATAGGTGACGTTGTTGATCAGTTTCAATCCTCAACTTCGTTTTTTTGAGATGTAAATCTACTTCAAAAAGCAAGTAACAGCACCCTTATCCCCAGAGTCAAAGCAGGAATCCACAACATCAACTCTCCTGAACACAAAACATAATTATAAATGTAGATATAGTAAGTGTATATATCTAGGTCCATTAAAGCAGTGAAATGGAAAGTAACATAGAAATTTGTTCTATGGTCCTTCTTAAAGAAAAAAAAAAAAAGTGAGGGGAGCTTCTTTTGCTTGCATTATTCATTACAGCTTCACCTGAGTTAACTGCACAACAGGTGTGGGCATGTCTCTTGTACCGTTCTGCTAAAACCTATATTCCAATATACAGCCTCTGCTGAACATGGTGCTTCTTGTACTTACTGTGTATTTGTGTGCATACAGAACGATGTTTTACTGTTAATGTCTTCCATGCAAAGCTCGCAAATTTTTAGAAAATGGTTAAGTAAATTTCTCACCAGCACAGAAGCGGATGCTACAGATGACGACGCGACTCAAACAGGTCACAAAAACACTGACAGATGAGTGACAGTGACAAATTGGAGAGTTGAACCCGGGTCTGTACATGTATAATATGTGTTTCTTTCCTCAAAATTTTTTTGTAACATTTAATTATTACAAAGTGTCTTTTGGACACATAGGTAAGGATTTTAAATAATATGAAGCCATGCTGATTTTACTTCTCTTCACTTAGGAAAACAAAAGAATTCAGCTTGTTGGTGACAAGCAAATTATCATGCTTTAAATTTTAATTAGAAGTTGATAGGATAGGAAAGGATGAAATGTAAAGAAAAGCAGGAGGATGCTAGAAATCGTAAAGAGCTGAAAGTGCTGAAATGACGACAGGAGACAGCCAAGAAAAGAACAGCCTTTGGCCAGGAGGAATATTTTCTCTTTTGGCTGAATTACTGTGTGAAATAAAAATGAAAACAGAAGACCAATATCCAACATCAGCTCAGGAGTTCGAGGTACCATCATAAACCTCTGGAGATTTGCTCTCATTATATTAACCCCCCCAAACCATACTGTAGTTATAAGCCTTGTGAATTCTCAGTTGCTTATCATTTATTCTACATGTAATAAATCCTTATTTGTAATATGCACCATATAATGGAGTAGTAAATATTTCCAATTAGCTTTAGTGTCACAGTCCTCAAAAACTGATGCATTTATGTTAATATAAAAGCGTACATGGAACATTTTATCATGCATTAGAGATTTTAATCAGGTAATCTGCACGGCATCTGGAAACCTAAGCAGAGGCAAAGTCTGCTATAACAAAGGCACTGTAACAGTTCACCTTCAGTGAAGAACAATAATGCATTATTAAATTCACTTTCCTGCTCAGTGGTTACACTTAGCTGACCACAGCAAATTTGCTCTCTGCCTGGTCTTCACAAGTTGGCAGAAAAATAGATTCTGTCACATTTAACGGGTTCTGAAAATGACAGGATGCCTCTCTTGGTTTAACTATAAACCATAATCTTTCAGAAGTAAATATAATTACAAATGCCTTTTGTCACGTAGTTCTTAGGAAGGATATTATATGTGGGTTATTAGAGTAGTAGATCTCACTATGTACTTGAATATCATTAGAAGCCAGAATTGATATCACACAACAGCAACTTCAAAAAAGAATCAGATTTCTATTTTTCTTTGATCCTAAATGACATCATAATTCTTAGAAAACAAAGATACTGACATCAAATTCCTTGAGTACGGTCAAACTGCTATCAAGAGATATTACTCCTTAAGCTAACATCAAAGAAAAACCTATGTTCTCTTTTGTCTGAAATACTGTTTTAATCTTATTCCACATCTCCTAGTAATTTGCTTTGTTTTACATACATCTGACTGAAGGAACTTTTAAGAAAAGTGCCTTAGACTCAGGATTCGGTGATGAAGAATTATTGATTAGGAATTTAATTAGCAAAAGTCAGCAGAGTTATATACAACAGAACCTGACTATTTTTGGTTTCAAGGAGGTTTACCACGCTGCAAGCATGACAAGAATCTGTTCTATATGATGACATTCACTTTCAGGTAAAGGTCTTGAACCAACACTGTATACCACGTAAGTCTCGGTGAAGTGCAATTTAGGTCCCAATTAAGATCTGTTAAAGGGTTTTAATTAGCTTTTTGTATGTAACTAGTTTAGCAATTATAAGACATATTTTTTCTCCTATAAGCCCTTCAGTTCAGGAAGTTCTATTAAAAATATCTTGGCTCTAAAGTGGGAAGTATGTAGAAACACAGAAAAAGAATTGTTTAGGCTGGAAAAGACCTTTAAGACCATTGAGTTCAAGCGTTAATCTAAGCACTGCCAAGTCCGCCATGAAACCATGTCCCTGTGTGCCACATCTACATCTTTTAAACAGCTCCAGGGATGGTGACTCAACCCCTTCCCTGGGCGGCCTGTTCCAATCCCTGACAACCCCTTTGGTGAAGAAATTTTTCCAAATATCCAATCTAAACCTCCCCTGGTACAACTTGAGGACATTTCCTCTTGCCCTATCACTTGATTAAAGACAGGCTTGGATTCTGGGATCTGTTGATGGCTTTTTATTACTTATTTAGATACAAAAGAAAAACAAAACCAAAGAGACCCACCACCGCCACCACCAAAAAACCACAAACAGACAAACAAAAAAGCAACAAAAAACCCCAAAGAAAGAAAGAAAGAAACCCCATACATTTCTTAAGTCCTCTGAAGGAACTTAGGTATTACAACGACACTGTGCTTGAAACTCACATGGAACTTAACATAGTCATCTTCCACCTAAATGGAATTACCACCTTGTAAGTAGTCTGTCCGTAACATATTTAATGTAGTGCTTAGACTGGAAATTCTATAAACTGAGAAAAGATCTAAAATTGCACGGAATGGCTTGTAGCTTAAGAACACCCTTTCTGAGAACAGCAGTGCCATGCTTTGGACAGCAAGACAAGTTTTCCTGGATTTTGAATAAATATTTTTGGGATCCCTGATCACTCTCTAGCAGAGAGGTACTTATGTTCTTATTTTAAATAACTAAACACAATTTCATAGAACAGTTAGGGTTGGAATTGGCCTTTAAAGATCATCTAGTTCAACCCTTCTGCCAAGGTCAGGGACACCTTCCACTAGACCAGGTTGCCCAAAGCCCCGTGCAGCCTGGCCTTGAACACTTCCAGGGCTGGGGAATCCACAACTTCTCTGGGCAGCCTGTTCCAGTGCCTCAGCACTCTCATTGTAAAAAATGTCTTCCTTACGTCCAGTCTCAACCTCTTTGAGTTTAAAACCATTGTCCCTTGTCCTGTCACTACAGCCCTTGGCAAAAAGTCTCTCTCCATCTTTCTTCTAAGCCCCCTTTAGGTACTGAAACACCAGAAGGTCTTCCTGGAGCCTTCTCCAGGCTAAGCAACCCTGACTCTCTCAGCCTGCCTTCATAGGAGAGGTTTTCCAGCCCTCTGACCATTTTCATGGCCCTCCCCTGGGCTTGCTCCAACAGGTCCATGGCCCTCCTGTGTTGGGGGTCCCAGAGCTGAACGCAGGATTCCAGGTGGAGTCCCACAAGAATGGAATAGAGAGGGAGAATCGCCTCCCTTGATCTACTGGCCACACTTCTGCTTTTGTCACAGGTGGACAGTGGCGACAGTGATGAAATTTTCCCATTATCTACAAAACTACTTTGAGTTGTAGCAGAAGTTTCTCTTGCCTCTGCTATCTGAGGAAATCCAGTCACAACGAGCTAATTCAGGAATGTATTTCAGTCACTTTCCCTTCTGCCTATGAATATAATTCAGGTTATGCCTGGATTTAACCATTTTTAAAATCTCTGCAAAGAGAAAAGCAATGTAAGAATGAACATGACTTTACTGTATCCTTACCTAGGCACTCTCTGAAGCATGTGGATTCCTAAATTCAAACTACTCCTCCAGTTACCCATCCACATCAAAATATTCAGTACATTGGGGACTGGACTTCAGTCCTTTTCTTCCAAAATCATGTCCTAACTACCAAGCAATGTTTGCAGCCACATTCATGGTCCCCTTGGCCACATACACAGCCATACAAAAAGGGTCAGGTTGTCCACACCAC
>VWYH01009569.1:1000355-1070355 GCA_013399365.1 Pampusana beccarii | reverse complement strand
GTTTTAAGGCCTCTCAGCTAGACACAGTTTTTCTCTGCACCAACCAGCTGTAACCCAAGACGTCCTCTTCCCCATTATGATGCTGCCCTTCAGCTATCTGTTATGCTGTTTACTTCTTTTAAAAGACTTCTGAAAAATATTTCTGTTTCCACTGTTTCATAGAATCACAGAATCACAGAATCATTTCAGCTGGAAGAGACACTCAGGATCATCAAGTCCAACCATTAACCTAACACTGGCACTAAACCATGTCCCTANACAACCTCCTTTCAGGTAGTTGTAGACAGCGATAAGGTCTCCCCTCAGCCTCCTTCTCTCCAGGCTGAACAGCCCCAGATCCCTCAGCTGCTCCTCATCAGACTTGTGCTGCAGGATATAGCTTGGAGAAGCTCAAGTTCAGTTTTTAACTACACCTAGTCTGCTTGGGAGTTTTGTGAATTTTACCAACCTTTTTAAACCCAAAGGAAGACCTCTTTAAAGGCATAAAATCTGTGACTTTTTTTTTTCAAAGTAACTTCCTAAATAGCATAAAGAAAAAAATTGATGTAATTCATCTAGATATTAGACGTGTCATCAAAGAAGTAGAGAAGCTTTTTTCAACAAAAGTAAGTTGAAAAGTAGGAACAAATGAAAACTGCTTCTGGTTGAAGTCTGACAGTACTGGTCCATCTCAGAGGAAAAACCCAAACCTTCTGCACTCAGGGAAAAAAACTGTCTCTGAGAATTAATTGTCACCATACATTACATGCAATGATAGCAGCATCTGTAATAACCATGCTATTTCTCGGAATAAAAACCAGAATGAGATTATGTGGAGACAGGGTGAAAAAGAAAAAGTAGCATGAAGTCACTTTTCTTAAAAAGAGAAAAAAATGTTAAAAATTATATACAAATTACCCTTAATATTTGCAAGGAAATACTATCTACATCTAGGTTGCAATTCCAGTCAAGGCTTTTCTAAACTGATTTTTTCGTTATTTAGCATTTGAACAATTTAGATAAAACTTAAAACTAATTGCACAACAGGTTACTAGCACTTTCGAAATAGTTTTGTCAAATAGTCCCAAGTGGAAGACATTCTTAAAATTTTGCTGTAAGCTCTGTTTCCTGTAACAGCAACCGTGAATATGAAGTGGTATGAATAAAGTCTAGGAGATAAATGTTTTCTTCCAGTAAAGCCAGGGTTGTCACTTATGTGTGTTTTCAGGAAGAATATGTATGACTCTATATTCCCTTTAAATTCACGAAACAATTGTGTGTTTCTTAATGTCTTCGGAATCCAGTTCTAGAGCACCTAGACACACCATGTATTTTTTTTTCTTCCACAAATGCCTAGCAAAATGGAAAACTAAAAATAACTACTTTAGAGAAACAGAACCATATTTGTCTGGCCATCTTCATGGTGCTATGGGACACAGCCTCTCGTAGTGTGAACAGCCATAACTTCATTAACTTCATTTCCTACAATATATCTTTCCTAGCAGCAAACACAAAGGGAACCAATGATTTTAAAACTGCAATGTAGTAGCATGATAAAAAGTCCATATTAACATCTTAGCAATTACCATTACATCTTCTGTTTAACAATTCATTTAAAAAAAATGAAAATGAGCACACAAACCATTTCAAAGGGGTTTTTAGCTTCCCTCCTCTCTATATGTAATAAAGACCATCAAAGACTATAAAGAGCATTCTAAGGTCTATTACACGAAGGACACATAATGACCATCCAAAAGAAAGACAAAAAGAAAAGAAGAAACAAAAGAAAAAAGTACCTTTAGGGAACTGTTTGGGGCACAAAGCACAGAGGGATTGTACATGCAGGGTTGTTTCAATAGATTTAGACCATCACATCTTTTGTGCACATGTAACTCATTTGAGCCTATTCAGAAAGTCAGATCTGTCCAAGGTGCATTCGAGGCACTGTCAATACAGAATAGCCAGTGTGCATACGTGCAATTGGGCTGCAATGAGCCCAGTTCACCTGGGATGTTTTGGAACCGACGCGGATGTATCAGTCAAGTGAAAACGGTACAAAAAATTCTCACAAACGATATCAAAACTACTACTACTGCTCTAGCAGAACAAAGGTCCTCAGTAGCAAAAAAATCTGCAGAACTGCCTGTTTGGAGGATGGCTTAGTTAGAGTCCCTAGAAATATTCTGATGCAATATTTTGCTAAAAAAAACTTTCAGAAGTTGTACTACCTTTGCACTCCCTCTTGCATACACATACCATTCATACCCTATTCAATGACATGAAAAGCTTCTGTGTTTTCTGTGCAAGAAAAATAGATATTTTCTAGCATCTTAGTAAATAGTCATGCATTAAGAAAAAACTTGCAGTTCCATTTTTCACCTTTGTAGTCCATTAACTGTACTAGCTTTTAGCATACTTTAAGCATTGTTGAGCCTCTTGGGCTGAGTGAAAAGTCACACCAACAACCAGAATGTCTAAAGTTTACTTTGGTGATGCCAGCTTTCTCGAACCTTTCATTTAGTGGATCGTTTAGTCATAGGTTACAAACTTGACTACTATCTGTTTAGAGTTTGAGGAGTATTTAAAGCTCAAATCAAGATCGCTTTCACAATGTGCTATATGATGTATAAATACATGGCCTAAACTCAGTATCTTAAGGAATTACAAAACAACATATTTAAGATGTAACATTTAAGAAGTGAAGTGAGATGGTAAACCTGAAATGTATTAGCTGAAAATGTATTTGCATATAGATACCCATCAAGGTGTGTTTATATTCTTCTTGTTACATTAAAATGCAATATTCAGTAGAATAAACATATTGTACAAGTGTCTGTGTGTGTGTGTATGTATACACAAGTGAAAATGAACAGATAAGGTATGTTTACACAAGCAGTTGGACAGCAGAACTGTGAATAAAAATTCCTCTGTAGGTCAACTGGTAACAACTCTCTTTAAAAAAGGGCTTTCTCAGAGAACTTCATAAAATCATAACACAGACCAAAACCAGAATTTAAGTAAAGCTCCGGAACATTTGTTTGCTGACTTTGCTAGAGGACAGCTCAGGTAAAAGAGCGTCTTTGTTGATGCCAAAGCTTCCTTGGAGTCTTTCGTATTTATAAAAACATACTCATACGTGTTCCTGTATTTATTAAGGTGAATAAGCATGCTTGATATATGTTTACACTATGTATAGAATTTACTGCTGATAATGCAGAATGAATAGCCAACTATGTCGGATGACAGATTTATTGTTAGTTCCCTTTTTGATGCATGACTGCTATCAGGAAAGTACAATTCTATGTTATAACTTTAGAATATTTATATTATTTTCCATTTTGCGCTAAGGATATTTTTGAATTTTAATATTCTATTTTAGAAGATATTAGCCAGAGGTCTAAGATTGCTCAGATCTCTACAGGGGGAAATAAAATAAAAACGGAGGTAAAGACTGGGACTTTTTAATATGTGGATTTGATACAGTTATACCTTAATTGCTGCTATCAGAGTAGTCAAGAAGCAGTTATTGTTGATTATCTTAAAATTACTTAAGAAATTTCCATAAATATCATAGTTTAAAAGCTTTTCTGAAAGAAATAGTTTAGCTTCTTTTGTGAACGTGGTGAATATTTTATATTTTGTTATAGACAACAGCATGCACATTTTCAACAAGAGAGTGTCCTTCCCATAACACCTCAAATAACATATTCAATTTAAAATGTAAGCATGACATTCAGGCTTCATTTGCTGTTGGTGTCAATCTAAAAAAATATAAATTGATGCAGACAGACAATTCTAATCTGATGCCCTAGGGCCAGATCCAATAAAACACTTAAGCATCTAAATTTGGTGTTAAAGCAACTAACTTTTAGGTGTTTGTCCCCCAGAAGAGAATCTTGGGCTGAAGTGAGCTGGGTCTTACATTCCTATATAGTGTACAAGGTATGTATTGCTAGGTAGGTACCAGTTAAGAGCAGCCACTGCCTCCAACATCACCTAACATTACTCAAACCAGATACTGCAAACTGGGATCTAATGGAGTTAACATGTAGAACTACAGTATGTCTAAAGGCAACAATAAATCATATGCACCTATGTGGAGTCAGTAAATAGAGAAACTTTGACTATAGGACTGAGCTATAAATTTTACCTTGCAGACCCCATCCGAACACAGTTTGGGTCGTAAGGGCAGAAGAATGATGGTAAAATATACTTCCCTCTTTTATACAAAGCACAGTGACTAGGGATACTGCTCAGGAAATGTGCCGCAAATGCAATTCTCTTCTGCCTACAAGGAATTAGGATCCACATCTCCAAGGCCATTGATTATTTTGAATTCTTCAGGTCAATGAGCAAGAAGAGGACCAGCCTAGTCCTTAGGTTCTCTTAGGTCCTCCTTCCTGTGCTATTTCCAGATTTAACTGGCAACATCACTGAAGAGCTGAATGAGTATTGAGCCCCATAGAAATATCAAAAATACAGTTAGTTCTGAAAACTTCAGACTAGGAGATCTGCAGGACCTCAGATAACAGCTTAGCAGGATAAGTGATAAATATACCTCACCAAAATTGAGGTACAAACTACAGCAAACTCTTTCAGTCATAGAAACCTTACCTGAAAAACTCAGAGCCTTAATTTTAAGGTAAAAACCTGAATGGATCTTTTCTAATATGACTCTTATACTTCATGTAAGTCCTTCTTGCGAAATCTGATCTAATAAAACCAAATGTGC
Organism: Pampusana beccarii; assembly: GCA_013399365.1. Classification (NCBI taxonomy): domain Eukaryota; kingdom Metazoa; phylum Chordata; class Aves; order Columbiformes; family Columbidae; genus Pampusana; species Pampusana beccarii. Next base: position 1,065,644 of record VWYH01009569.1, on the reverse strand, counting down.
ATAATCAAGTTGTCCATAATTACAAAATTAGATACTTGGTTTTGAAGACGGCTGTCAAGTACTTGAACTAATGTTGTCTACCTGAGCTTTACCTCCTTCCTCCTGGGATCCTTTGTGGTTCTACAGTCCGCTTTTAGTAACTTTGGAAAATCCGCTACTCTCTAATAAGGAAAAAATCCTGGAAATCTAGGGTAATTGATTTATCTGGTTATACAGATAATGACATATGAGCTGTGGGGCAAAAGTGCCCTGGCAGCATCTCCTGCAGTCCCCCCTAGTCCAGACTAGGAACCTGGCTGGACCACAACATAAACCTTAGCAAATCTAAGTTTTCTTCTCATGGAACCCAGAGAGTGGGTGGAACTTCAGGTGTGTACATCTGGTCTTTCCCCAACACGAAGCTACGGCAGGGCCAAGTTGCACATCTGGAGCCAGCAGCTGGAAAATGTTCCCGACATCCACGGTTTTACACGTGGACTTTGAGAACAGAAACTCTTCCTGTTTTCTTACAACAAATATTGACCCAGAGCCCGATGAAAACTTTCCAGTTTTAATAGGTAGCAAATCAGATCCATAGGACCTAATTTAATTCTTGATGGGACAGTGACAACCTGACTCCAATGAAAGCTGTAGTCACTCACAGTTGTGCACACTAGAACCTGAGAACAGATTTTAAACATAGTTTAAGGGTAAATAAACAAAAAATAAAATTCAAAAAATAAAAAAATAAAACCACAACCAAACAAAAAAGAAACAAACAAAAACCCCCTCAGCTGAACAAGAGATTTACTGGTAGTTTAAACCACCTCAGTAAAACAAACTCATTTTTTGCCACCAATAATAATTCTGGCTGAATTTTGAACAGAAATGCATATGATCTTCAAAAGACTGAATACCTTGAAAATGGTATTCAGTTTGCAAGTAGCAAAGAACTGTTTCTAAATATATTCCACTATGTTGTGTGGACTGGGTAAATTAGCTCCTTCGTTTTATGTTTATAAAATAAAAGTGATATTTTCTCTCCTCTATCCAACTCACAGATCAGGTTAGACAAACGATTTACCTCTCTCACATATGCTAAGTCTTTTCAAAATCCGGTATGTTGATCAGATGTCTCTGTTATAACTTTCCCCCTTTAAATTCTCCGTTGACTGCAAATAATTTTTCCCTGAGCTCAGATCACTTCAGAGATTTTTGGGTTTTGTTTTTTTAATGGAAGTGGGGATAAGAAGAGAAAAAGAAGGGCTTTCTTTACCATACCGGATTTCCCAGGTTCAATTAAAAGCCATTTTAGTTGCAGCTGATAGATTTCTGCCAATAAAAGTGGCATAGAAGAAAACACAATGGTGTTTACATGCTTCATGATGCTTATTCGGACCTTCTGTCTTCCTCTCTTCTTTGCTTGAATCAGATGGTGAAGGTGATGGGGTTTCGACAATAAGAACACCACCACCTACATATGTCTGTTCGTATTTTTAAATGTTATTGCATTCTGACTGATTTGCAGTGGTAAGTAACAGTTTGGAAATCTGATTGCAAGCTCACAGTGACAGAAGTAGATAATTACTATCTCCACAAATACCTGTAAGCTAAATCACTTGTTTTAATACAGATTAGATTAGTATTAAAGTTACAAGATTGGTATGAGAGACATGATAAATGCAGTCATGACAGAAAACAATTTTTAATTTAGTATACCCTATCAATCTAGATAGCCCATGAATATTTACCATTAATTCAGTAGGCTGGAACAGAAGGGGGAAAGGAACAAAAACTGGAAGGTTTGACCTAAACAAGGACTGAGGAAAAATGAGAACTCTCAGCATTTTTACTGAGAACAGAGCTTGCAAAAAACATGAACTGGCAACAGACTGGAAAGTACATTTGGGGTACCATTATAAACGAAGTCTTGAAAAACCTGAATGACATGCAAAAATAGTAGCAAGTCTTAATATGTACTTCTCTTTGCAGGATTTACTAGTCTGATTACACTTAAATTAGTAACTTCAAAGGCTGAAATAAAATCATTTATGGAAATTCAAAACAAACCTATTTGATCACATCATACTTCACAGCAGGGATACAATTTGCAGGGGCTGAGTGAGGGCACAGTTTAAGCTAAAACAGGTTGTGTGTGCAATGAACCAAACTAAATGGTTTATATAAAAGAAATGTTGTTTCCATTATTTTTTTCTGGTAATCCCATTAAAAATGCCACCTGTCCAGAATAGAATTGTCCAGATTTTAATTCTTTTTCATATCTCAGCGTTCAAATACAAGACAGAGAGGGTATCATCTTATAGCTACTAAAAAACGGCACGAAATGTCTTACTCTGAAATTTTCATTACTGCAGCAGTTTCTCCAGCTCTGTTTCAATGCCTGGCTATCATACCTTTTACTTTTTCTCTGATTGTGCTCAAGTTACTGATTTTTCTGGTAAACCCAAAGAATATTTTTTCAAGGGATTTGTCATATTTCTAACCTCTCTTTAACCGAAATGTTTCTAGTCTACAATACTTAAAATTCACATATATTAAGTAAATATAAAATGAAATGCACCGTTTAAAATACCGCCACCGCCCCTCCAAAATCCCCTGTAACAACCCTGAAGAGGAACTTAACTTTGAATAACACAGATGAAATGGTGTCATAATCAGCATAAGTGCATGTGGACTATTCACCTAGATCAAACACTTTGGTCATATACTCAATTAAATTTAAATCCCATTATATAATGTGTACCAGCCTCATTTTATGCAGTTCCCTAATTTAATGGTTTGGTATTAGCCTTTTTCCTTTTTGCACACATGGACTAATTTTCACGGTGCTCAGTCCCTTTGGGAAGTAGGTCATTAAAGTCAACTGGATGGAGACAGAAACTTAATACCTAAACAGTGTTGTAGAAGGGTCAGAGACACAACAGTAATGTAAAGCTGTTTTTCACTCATCCTTCTTTGTAATATTTGTGAAATTCCTCCCTCATACAAATATTGATCATTAATCTCAAGGACCTCGAAGTAGAAGAACGAACAAAACTATCATCCTGCTATAATTTAATCTCTGAAACAACAGCCAAAATTCCAATTAAAAAAATTAAAATGACAATCACATTACTATTAAGCTGTTGAGCCAATACTTGTTTTACACTGAAACAGTAGAATCATAATATTCATATTACCTTTCTCAATGTGTATTCTTTTCGTCTCATGTCCCACATCATGACCAGCCAGATCACCCTCCTTAGGTCCAGGCAGGACATTAGGTGACAAACCCATCAGCATTTGGTTCATAGATAGCCCGTTCTGATGGACAGCTGCTAGACAGAAGCGCAGGCAGGAAAATAATCAGTCGTCATATTAACAATACACTTTTGTACTTATTTTTTATAGTCTTCCTCTTAATTATACAAGAATTCTAACAATCACAAAGTTACTTAATTAGTGCTATCAGTATCCACACAGCGGGAGAGTTTCTTCTCCTTACTTCTGGTTTAAAACAATTCATTTTAAAAAGAAGACTTCAGTATCTTGGGACAAAGTTGATTATTTGCACACATTTTCTCATTTATTTAACAAGAACTGAAATGCAACACAAAGCAAAGCAGAAAAGCATAGAAGGTTCTATGTGAGATATTTACTAATTTATTTATTTTTTTTAGTTAGTTGTACAAAAATTCTTGTATATTAGCATTCCCAATGTGCAGTCCCTAACTTCTTTAAATTATTGTGGCCTTCCAGGTGATAAATAAACACTGTTTTTCAAAACACACTGTGCAACAGCAGAATTGCTTATTTGCTCATCAGAGAGGTTGAAAAGCTCTTTCCAATAGTTCTCCAACAGACCTTCCCGAGTCCCAAACACACCTCAGAAGCCCACAGGGTGTAGTTTATACCCCTATGTTTTTCTCCTCAAAAAAAATACATTTTCAAGAGGCTTATGCCATTTTCAGTAAAGCATTTTTTTCATATGCAATCCATATTTCTGTAGCAGTCATCTTAATCTTGGTGGCACCACAAAAGCAGATGTACTAAGAATCAGATGTGATGTTAACAAATCAGACAGGAGAGAAAAGAGTTATTTTATAAATAAATAAGTTACTGAAGTGATCCAGTATGTAAGGGACTCTTTTACGTTCACATTGGAAGCAACAATGTGCAAAGGTCCCACTCTTCTCTGCTGGTAAGTGGAGTAAGCTGAAGGTAGTACCATTTCTTAAAAAAAAGTATCATTCCTTAGAAAAACACTAAGTATCTCTCAATTTAATTTACTTTTTTTGTTGTTTTTAATACAGAGAACAATGGAAAAGGTTTTAAATGGTTGTAAAAAATATACTGTTCAATCAGTTTAAAAAAGAAAAAAATCCAGGGTTGTGAGGTTTTTTTCCAGGACTCTACTTATGAACTCATAAAGTTTGGGGGAAAAGATAGGTGACAGTATATGGGATGCCAGTTTAATCTGCACTTTGAATCGTCCAAATGATAAGAAAACAGAATTTTCAGCTTGTCGTGGTCAAGCCTCATTTATTTTCTTTGGTAAGTCATTTTTCATCACATAGTAATGAAAGATCTTTCATCTGGAGGTAAATGAAGAGTCAGCTTCCTGAGTCTGCAGAGAGCCTGAAAGGAAATCAGTCCACTCTATGATTCTGTGATTCTATGATGATTCTAAATGACACATGTGCTGCATCTAATCAACACGACTACGTATGTCATACGACTATTTCATGGCCTTCTATCTGCATGCCAAATCCTCCAGCTTCACCTACTGACAATTTCCACTGTGGAAAGATGCCTTAAAAGCACAACAAAACTGCAATGGAGCAATAGTAAGAGGAATGGACAAGTGTAATATGAATATAAGTAAATATCCATCAAATAATATGTGTTTAACATCTTAATTTCCAGGCTATTGCACTGGAACATCAGAGAATCCAGGGTCTTTGCCTTGTAATTTACATCCTATACATGGAGCCTTGATAAAAACTGTATTACTCTGAGACCCTACAGTTTAGTTTCACTCCGGCCCTTGTGAGCTATGAGGTGATAATACTCTGCATCATATTTCTCACCATTACAATTTTTCATATTTGAAAAAACTATGAAGTATACACATTTTTTAATTGATTCAACCTAATTCCTTCTCATCTCCAAGCAATTCTACCACGTAAAATGTAGCTTATGAGTCAGATTCAATTTAGAAATCAAACCAGAGTAACCAGATTAAATAAAACTCAATTTCTTTAAAAAATGTTTACACTATACCTTCAGTTCTAAAACTAATCTAGCAAATTGCTTCCCGGCTGCAATTCTGTATTTCATAGCTCATATCTTTATGTTTAATACGACATGATGGCAGTTTATATCACTACCCGTTAATGTAGCATCAGATATTACGATATTGTAAACTGGGGAACATAATGTTGGGAGATGGTTATTGCAGCTGAACTTCCGAACATGATACATACGAGATCTATTTAAGACGAGGGCATTTTGATTAGAAAAACCAGCTGCACCTAATCAAATTTAAAGTGGCGACAAGGAGAAGAATGTGACCTACGGATTCTGTCTGAAGAGCTCTCGGTCCGTGCAGGGGAGCTGGACACGCTGCTGCTTCGGTGAGAGGATGGATGGCTGCCAGGTCTTCGGCCCTCTTCAAGAGAAGGAGCAGGAGAAGGGCTGTCTGGAACACGTTCCTAGACCCCACCAAAAAATAATTGGGGGGGAAAAAAAAGAAAAGAAAAAGGCAATGTTAAACTAAACCTGTGTGGTTTCCGAACACCAGTTTCCTCAGCTGAATCTCCCTCCCGAATGACCATCTCTTCTCTCCTCTGCTGAGGTGTCCGGGATTTGCAGAGGATTCTCAAAGGAAACTCAGCAATTTCAGGACACGACACCTTATGTGTTAATATGCAATGTGAGCAGTGCTCTTACTGTCAGGCTTTTAAATTACCTTCTGGAACACTTCTAAAAATAAGATTTTTGGTTTGCTTTTGAGTTTTGTTTTTTGTTTTGGGTTTTCTTTTTTTTTTCCTCTTATTCCTGTCAGCACGCTGTTGAATTGGAAATACAGATTTTGTTTACTAGCTTATAGACATTAGCCTTACGGGATGAGGAACAATGTACTTTTGTATATAAACAAAGATGCTTTTGTTTTAGCTTATGCTGAATTTTACTCCACATCTTAACTTCAAAGGGGCTTCTTGAGCAATGAGATCTTACAGAACTCATCTGGATCAGAAAGAAAATAACATCTCCCTACTGCCTGTGGAGTCTCCTTCTCTGGAGACATTCAAAACCCACCTGGACGCCTTCCTGTGTAAACTCATCTAGGTGTTCCTGCTCCAGCAGGGGGATTTGACTAGATGGTCTTTCAAGGTCCCTTTTAATCCCTAACATTCTGTGATTCTGTGAACCTATACCAGTAACACGGCTGATAGTCCCAACGTCTGTTTATACCATGGAGCACAAACCTGGAACGAACCACATTTTTTGGAAAAGTGTGGCCATATCACTGGCCACCTCACTACTTCAAAACGGGGAAAAAACATCCATTCACATTTTTCTATCCAGGGAGAAGCCTGGCGTGGCAGCCAGGAGGAGTTACGATGCGCTTCAAGATGTTCCTTGATATTGAAAATTAGAGTATGAGGACTGTGATGATTTGAACTGCACTTTTACTGCGTGGGAACTGCCAATATGTAGCAGATACACATATCTGCTATTTAAACAGAATGTTGACAGAAACAATAAACATGAGCTGATTGCAGAATAGTCCTTTCTAGAAAATTATGTCTTTCCCTGCAGTTTCCTCTTTACTGCTAATAGCTCCCAAGACCTATGTCATTACTAAAATATGTGTGAGTTAGGTTGGTTTGGTTGAATTGTGATAAAAGTAGATAGTTCTTATAAGGGAAATCTATTGCAGCGAGTAAAAATGTTAAACTAGGTATTTTTTGGTTGTTGTGGGTTTTTTAAAATTATTTTTTCCTTTCGATAATTGAAATCTTGACTCCTAAAGAAACAAAAAACAACCCAAAGCAAAAACAACAAACAACTGTATACATTCAACTCACTAAAAGCTTTCATAATGAAATAATACAATCAGTATGTGTTTAATAGTATATATGAAGTCTTGCTGCTGCAAATGCCTTAAAGTTTTCCTGAAAAAAGCATCATGTTCCTCACACCACAAACTGCTTTTGCAGCAGTCATTATCTTTCATGCACAGTAGCTGGATGAATATTTATTTCACCGAATGCATTCCTACGAAACTTAGCAACATGACCATCTATAGCAATCAATAGATTTGTTCTAGGTAAGCTTTATAATAAATATTTGCTAAACTTGAGATTCTGGTTGCAAATGGATTCAGCAAGTCTATTGATGGAGCAGGAGAAGACCTTTCAGAGTAGTGTTTCAAGACATTTAAGTGGATTCCACTTTAATAGTCTTGGGGTTTTAAGTCAAAAACATTGATGAGTGTAGTTTAACTGCATCATAGCTCTAGGCTTATTATGACTTTGATTGTGTTTATATGTCCACAAACTGGGTATTCAAGAGGAGGATTATAATGCAGATGTTTTCAGAATGTAGAAGAATTATTTCTTTAGATTTAGGAGGATTTAAGCATGCACAGTGTACAGATTTGGTATAAACTGGAACACGCTATATTTAATCATTCGTTTAATATATAATTTCACTGTTTGGTATACAATGCATTGTTCTTAGAAGGGTTTCATTAAAATGAAATCCAGTGAGCACATAAGATTTGAATACAGAGCTGCAGAGTAAATTAATTTATTTAAACAGCTTAATTTGTTTATCCTATTTATTTATGTGCGCTTTTACAGCACGTATTATAAGATGGAGAGAGCAAAAGGAATTCACAGGACAACAAAATATAATTACTGCACAAACAAAACAGATAATGAGTTTTATTCACATATAATATGACATAGTAGACAAACTCTACGAGAAAACTATGTATACTGGCTTTATCAATTCATTTGTATAATACCCTTTAACCCCAACAAAACACAGGATTGAACTATGCAGAAATGGAAAATAAATTAATTTAATAGCTTAACTCATTTTTTATATCCTTGCTTCATAATTCCACAATCAATAACACAGTCTATAGCAATTTTTTGTCTTTATCAAAACTAGCTGCAATAATAAATGGAAAGTCTACTAATAATGAATTGATATATTCTGTAGTTCTACAAAGTCATAAACCAATGGTGCTGGAATATCAATATAAAATGACTTTCTTACTAGAGATTTTGTGTAGAAAAGATGGATTTTGTCTGTGGTAAAATATTAAACTTTACATTTAGAGTTCACTTTAACATTTTTCCAAAAAGGAAATGTGAAAAAAAGCATTCAGTAAACACCTCAGATAAGCAGAGCTATTTTATAACTCCTGCAAAATGCCACTTTTGTGTAAGTGAGTTTACATGACACAGCACAGAAACAGAATTTACTGTGTTATAATCCTGGCAATAGAAATCACCTAGAATACTGTCCGCTGTCCAGTATTTTTTCTAAACCTTGTCCACTCCCAGGACAAATGCAATTCCACTTAATTAAAGATACCTCTAGAGGACAGAGTGTTGGCTTGTGCTGTAATTAGTCTCATTGTTTCCCAACAAATAAATCAATACATGAAATCTGGGTGACTTCGTTAAAATTAAGTATGAGAAGGAACCTGTGTAGGGTTCGGTTTGAAATCAACGCATCTGAATATAAGTGCCTAAATGCAGTTTTGACACGAGTTAGAGATCAAACTTCAGTGCGGGTATCTAGGATGCCACATGAAGGGGCTCACCTTGGAGGTGTCTCCCATTTCAGCTAATTGAGATATAGACAACAACGTTAATGGAGCCTCCTCCAAAACCAGATGCTTACTGCTCCATTTAGCTGCTCACATTTGAGACATGTGAGCCACTGGAGGGCTTTGAGATGTCCACACCAGGTTGACAAAGGAGACCTACTAAAGATCTGGTCCCTTTCAATGTGGCAGCAGGAAGGCAAAAGATATTATCCTTGTTCTTACTGGCTGATAAGCTGAATACCTCCCGAAACTCTATTGACAATATTTACTAGAAAACAAGACATACAGAATTATGTATTGTTTGTAAAACACAACCCTCATTGAACATCTTTTTTCTCCATTTTTTGCTTTTCTATTTGTTTCTACAGGTACAAGTAAAAAGTATTGTGAACAATTTAGGGCATATGTAGCAATTTAATACATGGGTGACCAACTTTTCAAAATTGGTAAGACTCTCAATTATGCATCAGAACTGGAGGCTACACTAAGGAATGGACAACACATTTTTAAGGGCCAAATTTGGAGAATTGTTTATCTTGGTGCTTTTTACAATCTGAGCCAAATCAAGAATCCTAAGCATTTAAGAATCTGACATTCAACTCCTCCAAAAATGCTCCTGTAATATGTGAAACTACTACTTTGGGGAGATACAGTGTGTTTTCCTGGACTCTCACTCCTCTGCCATTACAAGTTACACACCCTCAATACCGAGCCCACTTCATAAATAATAGAATTGTTTCTGTGACACTGGGCATTTCTTATTATTTTGTAAAAGCAGGTGAAAGATGTTAACTGTCAGAAACTTATGAGATTGAAGTTCTCTCTAGAATTAGAAACTACTCCGATTTTGTTCCAGAATACCACATATCACTCATAACATAACACTATCTCAGTCTCCCCAAGTAAAACAGAAGTGTCTTGATGTACTTATCAACATTTTTCTATAGTTTTCAAACAGCTCTTTGCATAGATGCAAAGACCATACTGTAAGATCTCATTCCAAAAGTTCCTTTTAAGTAACAACCTTTTAAGATTTATCTTAATATATCAGTAATGGTATCCACAAGACCATAAATACTTTTTTTCCTATATCATATATATATTTTTCTTCTTAGCAGGTCACAAAGGTAGTTATTTAATATTAATTTCTTTTTTTGCCTCTTTTCTTTGTACTTGGGCAGCATGTTTTTGTCGTTTGAAAAGTGCCTCATTACCAAAAGGCTTTCTCAAAAACCTACCAAAACATAAACTCGATGGATTTCAGCTGTTGTTTCCTCTATCACTATCCACAAGAAAACATTTCAGGTACTACGTGCAGGATTAACCTTTCTGCTCCTAAGAATATAGATAACAAAGTGGTATCTTCTAGGTTCTCAACACCTCAGTCTTTCCACAAACACTCGTTCTTTGCCATTCCTGTTCCTTAGTGATAAAATTCTAGAATCCTTCTGCCAAAATGTGAATATGCTTACTTCCAATGGTCAACCAGTTTTGCAGGCACAGCTTCATCTCCTACATGTTTCTCTCCTACAGGTATTTTCAGTCTCACCTTTTTCCTTAGTTCTAGGTTTGCTTCTCCCTAAGACTCATTTCTTGGGCTTAGTCATCCTTTAATTTTAGTTACAGAATGAGTTCTAGACATACGACTAAGTTGTAGAGGTGTATCGCTATTAAAACTATTCAGCTATCTTGATGCTCTTCAGTGTTGAACAAACTCCTTCAAGGATGCTTGCATTTTATGTCATTGAAGTGCAGAGGCTAAAATCACTTATTTTCAGCATCATACTTTTCAATTGTTTAGGTAACTTCATACTAGGGAAAGGATATATGACATACATTTGTTTCATACACTTTAAAGTTAAAAAAAATTAAAGAAGCTTTTAATAAGGAACTTTTCATAATATTCCGACCTTTCTGGGAAGGCACCTGGCTTAAAATCCTTTTTGTCATAAAATTATAATAATCTCTTTCACAACGACCAAAAAAACAGTCTTCTTACTCTTCAGTTCCTTTTGACCTATTTTGAGCTTGTGTGAGAACTATTCCAGGAATGGCTTTCCTGTAAAATGGCAGACTTATTTGACACTGTAGTAGTGGAATGAGTGAAAGAAATGAATCACTTTGCTATCTTTGGTATTCCATGAAAAGAGGACATTTTGCTTTTACACTTTCATTTTTCCTTCAGCTTTAGCCTAAAACACTATGAGACTCTAAATTAACATTTAGTCCTAAGAATTACCGGGTGAATTGGCTAATAATATTTCCTAACTTCCTCAATCACTACTATAAAACGTGTGTTATCAAACTGACTGAATGTTATAAATTTTCATTTCTATTTCCTTATTTGCATAGCTTCCCTAACTTGCTAAAATCCTCGCTAAGTTCCCACTGATGCACACGTCATCTTTCTCATGTTATTCTTATAGACACGCTTTTAATCCCAATCAAAGAGTTCAAATGTTTTGTGTTGTCATACATTCCACTACTGTTTAAATAGTGGATCTATTTCTTACAAGGAACATAATCCATGATATTTGCATAAGACTTTTTTTCTCCCTTTGTGAATGTCTTGAACCTATTTATCTTTTAAATTATATTATCTATCTATTTATCCATTATATATCTATCTATTTATAGATATATATATTTATCTATTATATATCTATTTATATATATATATTTATCTATTATATATCTATTTGTCTATTTAATTATATTATCAGTTTAAGTTAATTTGATTTCCTTTTTACTCTTACCTCCGAAATTTTTCACTGCTTCTACCTTGCTGTTCCCATCACAAGAATAGTGATAATTGGTAACACCAAATGTAGAAAGAGATCCACAGAAATTACTATGGATTTGCTTGATTTTTATTGCTCTGTTTAGTATAGGGTTATTGGGAATATCAGCAGCAGTTAAGCGACAGGAATTCAAAATGGGAGACTCTCAAGTAATCCTTTAACCTGATGAAAGCAGAGCAGTGTCCAAGGTGTTGACAGTTTGGAATCATGGTGAAGCAGGATCATTCCTCGAAGTGCCACAGAGCCTCACAATACAGAATTCTGGGTTTTGTGGATTTTCATAAGAATGTCCTGACAACTACTTTGGACTCGCTTCTGTTTAGAGTGTATCCTTTGAATGGGATTTATATTTTGCCTTGGGAATGTATGTTTGGACTGACAAAAATATTCTTCTAAGGCATACAAAAAACCTCATGTGACATGCAAAGATATAGACATGCAAAAAAGCCCCTCTTCAAATTGAGTTAGCAATTTCTAATTGGCAACTTGGACAGAGTTTTCAGACTTCTTTTTTTCTCCTCTCCTCTTTTGAAAATCTAATCTTACTTGAAAAACAACCATTCAAGCCTAAGAAGCAGCAGTGGGAATTCACTTCTCTAAGTCAATCCAAACTGTGCGTCCAGACAAACACCAAGAATTCATCTGCCTAAATGTAGTTGTCTACAGTACAAATGTCTACACCTGAGCCAGTTACCCTGGGCTCATTTTTTACCCATACATTTATGTTTCCAAGGTACAATTCACCTCACTCTAAAGTAACTATCTAAAATAGGCCGAATGAATTATGCCCTAGAAGACAGCAAAATGAATCTCATCCATTGTACCTGGCCTCATGGCCATTTGGCATCAAATTAATCTTACACCACATACATAGTTCCCTGTTACTCATGTGAATATGCAAATTGCCCAACAGAAAAATCTGTACTACCTTCTCTGTGTCATGCGTTATCTCTAGATATCTATTTTACATGACATAAATTAATTCATTTGAGCGTATGGCTGCTATTAGCTTCAAAATGCACCTCAGAAACACACATATTACAACAAATAAGATCCCATAATATTAAAAAAAAGACATTACTCCAAGTTACAACCTACCAGATATACAGTAACCATCCTCTAAGATCATCATAAAACATCTGTATTAAAAGTTAAAATAAATAATTTTAATCATATAGATATAACTAATCAATGAGGTGGGACACAGTGTCCTCTAATATAAAGATGATTAAGCCATAATAAAGTAGTTGAGCTACACTTTGACCTATGATTTTCTCATGTTAAAGGAAGAAACAGAAGTGTGCACATGCATATTTATATTAACATAAATAAATAAATAAAAGCCATTCTGACTAACCTGGACATTTTCTCTGTTATGTGCAAGTTCATACAAATAGTTTTAAGACATATTTTCTGCAGTCATGATAAAAAGAAAATGAAACATTAATTTGGTTTATAATAGACTTCAAAATTTTAGGTAGATAAAATTTCATCTTTGCTTTGACATTATGTAAAAATTGATGTTTTAGAAGTGGATAAATAGTCTTTTTTATTCTAGAATATTTATTGTAATTATTTTTCCTATTTAAATGTTTTAGAGTAAATCAAATTTCTCCTTATACAAAGAAGAAAACTTGATTTTACTTCATGTATCAGATAATGAGGAAATGAAAGCAGCTTCACTCTTCATGCACTTGCGTGTAGTGTTATTTTTCCACGCATTCAAGAAAATCACTTTAAAGTAATGTCAAAGTTTCTGTTTTGAATGAACAGATGTCTGTAGAAATAATAGGTTATCTGAAAAGTCAGGCATTTTTCAGGTTATGCATCCAAAAAAAGGCATTTCTGCCAATTTGTCATACAAGTTCTCACTCCCTTTCAGTAAAATGAGTATAGCACACCCAGCTTCATAGGACTGGTACAAATATGTATTCATCACTGCTTGAATAATACGTTCCCTGTAAGGCACAGAAGTGTCCATAGAAAACTTTTGCATTCAACACAGGATTCAGATAAGTTAAATAAGCTGGGCAAGACTTAAAAAGAAATCAAGCAAGATTTAAAAAGAAATCAAATATGGAATAACTAAGGATTCACTGAATGAGGTAGGAGTTCCATGGTAAAGTACAACATATGATGGTGAAATTAATAATGCACCATACTATGTGGATTGAATGCTGCCATATTAAGGCTGTAGGGGCATTCTGGTATTTTCTAATATTAGTGTTACGTCTTTTGAAATTCAGTGACAGTCCTGTAATTTGGATTTAAATTTACACAATGAGTGAAGGCAGGCACATCTAAAAATTTTACAGTAACATCTGATTCTCGTCGTTTTCTCAGGTTTATAGTACAGAAAAATTCTACTTTGTTGTAATAGCAGCAAAATGGAAGGGTTTTTTATATAGGAGGTCTAATTGTACTTTCAAGGTTCTTCCTATGGCTCCTGTCTCTACAGGAGGCTATGCCAGCCACTTTTGAGAAATAATTTATCTAATCTATAAAAAAATTCATAACTTCTGTAACTGGAAACTAATTATCCGTAAACTCTTCTACACTGAAACATCTTATGGTGGTCAATATCTTTTGGTATTAAAAGTCTGCACTAAACTAAAAGCTGTTCACATAGCAGTTACAGAAGACTTAGGCTGAAGCTTCTACAATCCCTTTATTTGTTGCCCACTTCCTCCATGAACTTGCTCATTTTCCTCTCAGAGTTTGTTTCCTTTCAGGTCCACAGTCTGAACTTGCTCACCACCACTCAGACATGAGACATTTAAACGTGCTCTCTTCCATCCTTTCTGTATGGCAGTATCCTATTTCTCCTCTTTGTTTATTATTTGGACTTTCTGGAAATGACTATAGGCAAAAAAATATAGGAACATTAAATTGCATCACTAAGAACACACACATATTGCAAGTGAAAAAATGAAAAAGTGAATGAACGTTAAAATAAAATTTCATGTCAGAATAGGCCTATAAACTCAGTTACTTCAAAAAAAATTGTCAGCAGCTATCTTAGTTAAATAAATTAATAGTAGATCTCTTCTACTCAATAACAGGAAGATGCAACCTTATAGAGAAGTATAATGCAACCAGTGCTGTGATATATTTAGAGAATTAGCAAAATTTAGTCTCATGTATTTAATATGCAGTGGAAAACCACGGTGCCACTGGTCACTTTTCCAGCTGGAGGTATTGCTTTCTTCTGCCTCATTCTTAATTCTTTCTATAAGTATTATTAACATCATATGGGTAAAGTGCATATTTTTCATTCCGGCATGCTGCTCTCTTCTAAGTTTCACAACGTAGAATTATTTCAAGTTGCTATTAATATGAAGTATGTCCTTTATATTTTTGTGCATCTCTGTACTGAGGGGAAAAAAAATGATGTAATGAAACTGCTAACAAGCTGAGCCTTTGAAACCATGGGCAGGTGATGAAAGCCACCTCATGTCTAAAGCATCCCCAGGTCACAGCTGTCACACTCACTGCAATTCATTGCTGTCACAATCTGCTGTCCCTGCTTGTTGTTGCTCTCCTCTTATTCATCCAACTCATATATCTAAACATTCCATTACAAAAAGACATCTAATGTTTGTCTCATGTTCAAAAGGGCACAACACTCTTCTGAAATATAATTTTGAAGATTTTAGAGCTCAGAGTTCACTGCCAAATCTGAAGTGTTGCTTTGTAAGGCTTCACTTGTAATTTTGTCTTTGTCTCATCTCCTGAACATAGCAGGATAAAATGTTTGGTTAGTACATGATCTCAGCTTTATTCCAACTTCTTATCACAAAGAAATGAAATATTGCCCAGTAATAGAAAGGCATTTGAAGCTTTGTGAGTTTAAAGATAACAGCACTAACTGTGAATTCGGTGAATTGGAAGGAAAGGTCAGCAAGTCATCTACTGTGGCACTGTTGACAAAGGCAATTCTGTCCAATGAACCAGGTTGTTTATAATCTGAAAACCTGGACTTTCTAAGACTTAATTTTGTTCTTTGCTACTTAATTAGATAAGGTTTCTACTGATTTATTTTTCAGAGTAGAAATTTCTCATAGGTCTCCTAACTTTGAAGCAGAGTTTAAACTTGTAAACATTTTGTATCATAGAATGTTAAGGAATGTACTCTAATTTCAAATCTATGCTGTCATTTCAGGTTACAACGATGAACTCCAAGATGAGTGATTCACAAACTTTTCAAATCAGCTTCTGGAAACAGTCACTCTAAGTGAAAGTAGGGTTAAAAGATGAGCCAGAAGATAATGAAAACAAACCCCAAAAGCCTAAAAATGTAGCAAGAAAGGAAGATATGATTCTAATAACAAACAGTTTAGTGAAACAGAGCAACTGCGCTATTTATCCATTCCATATCCATTTTTACAAAATAAAGAAAAAGGAGGTTTGACCTCCTCACTTACATCTGTTCTCTAAGATATTTATTTTTATTGTAGTATAAGTTATTATTCATAATCTTTACATTGCCAGAGGAACGTTCAAAAACTATGCTGATTAGAGAGTTTCCTGCTCAACTGTTCAGTGCATATAATTCAATGGACACTAAAATCACAGCCTCTGACTATGCCTAGTGAGAAACAGGTAAATTGGCAGTGACATTATGTCCATGCTTACGGAAAGAAAATCCCCCTAACAATGTCCTCATGCTTTTATGTTGCTGGGGTTTAGGTTTAAATCCTGTTCAGTATTAAAAAATAGGAACATAATTACTTGGCCGTGCTATTGCTATCCACATGACCATATTCATGTGCCATAGACAAAACCAGAAGACATAATTCTAGACATACATTGTAACACAAAAGTACTAGAGGAAAGAGTACAAAAGTCCTGTAAGAGAATATTCCTGAGCCCTTACAGTACTATCGAAATATCTATGTGCAGCAAGATCTGACATTGAGAAGTGAGTTTTGGATGGCAGATTAACACTTGTATTTATGTATTTACCTGTAGTACAAATGTATTGTGAGCAATATGTTACAGGCCTGGACTGAAGAAATCTTGGCAGCGCTTAGGTGGTGTCTCCATCAAGTTCTACCTAAATGTCCCAAACCCTAACTTAACTGTGCAAACTTTAAAAAAATATATATTTGATGCTTGAGTGAGCACACTTTTCTAAATGGAACTTAGGTTAATTTGGCTACTTAAAAACACTTCATTGTAAATCCATATCTTTTTAATTCATGGTTATGTGCAAACGAGATGGGAACACAAAATCCAGTTTGTTAAATACCTTGCAGAAGATGTTATGCCAAGAGCTGCACAAAAGTTGGCAGCTATGATGAAGTTTTTATTAGCATGAATACAGGATAGTTCAAATTTTAGAAATGACAGAGATAAATAGTGGGGATTATTAATACAAACAAATGCTTAAATAAGCAAGATTTTGAAAAACTATTTTCCAGTTACAAAGCGCTGCTAAGTGTTTCAAACAGAGAATGAAAATAGCCAGGTACTTTCAAAATCTTCACCTAGACTATAATGAAACTACCGTTCCAACTAGATGAAGTACAAGAATGAACTTGTTAAGAGGTTAAGAAACTCTGGGATGAAGAAAATTTTCTGATATGGTCCTGCCTGTGGTAAAAATAATATACATAGCTACATGATGACAGTCTCCCTTTCATAGTCCAATACTTTTAAACCTACTAGAGAGGTTTAGATCAGATGAGCCAGAAGCACTTCTTAGTTGGGTGCTTTCTTGGTACAGCAAAGTTCCCATAATGGGGTGAGATATGGGAACACACCACGACCTGCTTTCCACAAAAAGAAACCTTTTTTGCACACCCTAGGAGCTACCCTGTACTACAAATGTACTTGATTTTGGTGACTGGTGACAAAGATCAGAGGTCACATTGAGCTAGGCACCCATAGAGATATTTAAATGTCGGCCGCAGTAACTCGGGCAACTTTAATAGCTAGAACTAGCTTGTAAAGCAACTTCCCAAGCTAGAAGACAGCTTGTCGAAGTTTAGAAAGATAAGGTTGCCAATGCTTGTGAAGGTCATATTTTGAATTCTTACCTACGAAATCAAATAGCTCACAGAAAACAAAACAAGGGAAAATAGTAGGAAAACAGTGAAAATGAAGTTTTGTTCCCACAGTATTTCACACTTTTCGAGTGTTGTTTAGAATGTGCTTCATCCCAATCTTCATTTTTTAGATACTTTTGTAAATACTAGTGGTGACTGTTCCAATTAAGAAAATAAATTTAGAATTAAATACAGCACCATATATGATCCAGAAAACTTTAGTATCATGCAACTCTTACTAAATTCTGCTCACATGAAAAAAAAACAAAGATGCAAAAATCACTGTGTAATTGAACAGTTAGCAGCAGAGTATTTACATTTCCAGTGTATAGGCAAGATGGACATTAGGGGTGGAATCCAGCCTTGCTGACATAGCATCTAAAGAAACAATTCTCAAACCAATCTTTTAACTCTCCATATCATGGAAGGTGAGATGGGATGACACTGAAGGTCTCCAAAGGAGATCCTACATTTGAAACTGCAGATACTTAAATTAGGTCACCAGACCATATTCTTCCAGATCCCTAGCAACATCGAGCTGTTGACTTTTAACTGAATGGTTCTTTATGATCCTGGGCTTGTTAGCTTAAAGAGGACATGAGCCCAAGCATGTTGATCTCAATAAAGTCAGACCTCTTCACTCTGCCTTAATCATCATGAACTTAAAAACTTTTGTGGCTCTTAATTTCAATGTCCACGAGATTTTAAGGTCACTCATTTTTTTGTCAAGGGAATTGCATTAAAGGACAGGCTTTCAATGTAGCCCTAAAATATCAAATACCCTTGCCTTTGCATGTCTATTTCTAGCATATGAATGTTATGTAAAAGCACAAAAGTTTTTCTACTTTCTGTATCTCATTTATTAGAACTAAAGAAGGATAACAGGTACAATACAGATACCTGAATAAATGCCAAATTACATTATAAATGTCTAGTGGTAAGGCAGAAATGCCTTTATAACGATAACAGATCATCTTCAGTCAGAAGGAGTGAAGACTCCATGCCTCTGTTAAGTACCACTGTAACCAGATTAGCTGAGTTACAGGCTGCAAACAAAACTGAAAATGGGTAGACAACTTCAGATATCAGATATTTGGAGATAACTCTACAATACTACAGTTCTGGCCTGCAGATCACTGGGTCTGTTCTGTGCAATTTCATACCATTTTGTTACGGGATTTGGCAATTTAGGTTCTGCAGAGGCAAATTAGCAAGCCTTTCAGCCTTCTTTAGATAATTTCAGTTCAAATGCTTAGATTTAAAAGTTAGAAGAACAGTCCCTTCTAATTTAAGAAAGGAATAATTTCTTCCTTGATATCCTCAGGAATATTGTCGCTAGATTACAAAATATGAAATGTGAAAAATCACAAAACTGTGTATTCTGTATCAAAATGTTTCAACTTGAGGATTGTCTTCGTAGTAATTTAGAGAAGGGAACTCAGAAGGTAACACTGGCCACCAGCAGCCTGCTGTGCTCACAGAGCTACAACAGCTTGTATATATTGACTTTATGACTTACCTTCAAACATCCGACACTCACCCACCTTTATCATTTTATTATAATTGTGATAGAAGATTTACACGTTTTTATATATATGTATGTATATAGTTACCTTAATAACAGATGTCTCAACTCTGGATGGAGGACTTTGCACTTGTGCTGCTGCCGCCATGTTGGCGATGGTACTAAGGTGATTCATCTGGCTCATGGCCATGGTGACAGATGCTGGAGGTAGGCTCACGGGAATTAACGGGTGGGGCATCATCATAAAAGGAAGTTCCAACCCTGGTGGGGATAAAAAAAAGGAAATAGGTTTATACATTTTTTTAAAGCATTGTCTTTTTTTCTCCTGATGGACAATATTCAAGTGATGGGTGACAAGATGGTTGACATTGTAGGACAAAGCAGCTGTGTGTCAGTTCTCTTCTGGGATATGCATGGGTAAATCACTAGCAACCATGGAGGGTTTCTAGCCACAAGGAGAGGCTATTAGACCTCTTAGTTTGTTCATATCAGTGTAATGTGCGGTATCATTGCTAAACAATGGCTGATTGTTATCTTTTTTAATATCTGCTGTAAGGTGCTTTAGCAATGCATTATTAGGCCGCTGATGCACAGGTTAGCAGTTATTTTGAGTATCAATTTTATTGCACACGTATTTGTTCTTTACAGTCTCCACTTTCCCTGCTTAATACTTTAAAGGAAGTATTCCAACATTCCCCACATCTTTGATTTGTCATACCCTATTTATAGAAAACACAAAATTAAGACAGGAATTGGAAAACTGCTGATGTTAGTGCTGAAAGATGTCAACCCGTACCATTTGCCAGAAGGTGGTTCTGTTGCAGAGGGTTGAGAGGATGGCTAACTGGAACATTATGCTGTCCAGGCAAGTTGGGGTGGTTAACAGAGGCCTGTGATCCTTGGGTGGGGGGAGACTGAAGTTTTTCTTTATCCCAAGAACCATCACTGCTGCCTGTGGGGAATGAATATATATTATTTGGATGAAGGAAGACTCCAAATTTTCAATGTCTGAATTTGCAGTCAAGGTCAGCAATCTAACCTTTTTTGCAAGTGATTTTTATTTTTTTTTTAATATACGGGTTGGCCTCTGAAAAACATACATCAGGCTAACTTTTTTAAAGTTAAGACTTAGAACACAAACCTAAAAGTATTATGGCTGTGCTCAGTTACATGAAGTTTGTGTTTGATGCATAATTTTACGCACACTTTTGCCATTCTTAGCAAGCAAAACTATATACGGCATTTGTTTTATACATAAGAGAATATTTTTGCCTGTAAAATATCTAAAAAAAGAATATTGCTTGTTATGCCAATTAAAATTTAAACTACCTTCATTTCTTCTTGTATTTGTGAATAAATAAACATTACAGGAAGTAACTAAAAATTTAATTTATTGAGGGCACGAACATGCATGTATATGTGCTTGGCTGACGATTCTACTTTGTATATTCAATTTTTATTTCATATTCTTAATTAATAATTAAAATGTGAGGGATTATTAAACAATTCCTGCAGTCTTCTGGTAGTGGAATGAACTAACAGTAAGGAAGAATGTGAACAATTAAGTGTTGAGATGAGCAGTAATTCATATACTTCAGAAATACCCTTTTTCAATATTGCAGAGCTCCTCATGAAAAGTACCCACAGAATTAAGCAGAAGGATGCAATTAAAGGATAGTACTAAAAATTCATATAACATTATTAATTTGTACATTTATATAGAATGAAAAGTTTAAAATCTTCCAATCTGGCAACTTATAATATTCATGCGGCATATTTATGTATAATGCTGAGACTGAATATATGTACGCTTATGCATACAAAGTAATCTGTACACTCATTGTATGAGTTTACCATATACAATCAATAAACAACGTTTGCATATATTAATAAATATGTATATATGCATGCATTCTCAGCAGTATTAATATACACATCAGCAATATACCATTGCTTCCTTTTTCATATAGGGTACCATTTCACCCTCCTGACTTTGAAAGGTTCTACTATTTTCATAAGAATTTCTCTTGATAAGGACTTTAAGATAACATAAGACAGGACCTATTTAATCTATACTCAATTTCTATTTAGTATTAGGGATTACCACAAAGTGCATATTTCTAAATGTTCTTTTATATACATCTTACTACTTTATGAACAACAGGGCCTAAAAAACAACAGGACTAATACCATCTCCTCCTTAATTCAGTAGAAACAGTATTAGCACATTAGTCTTGACATTTTTTAACACCGTTTTCACGGGTTGACAAAAGCACAAAAGTTGGTAGAATTCCAATTTAATTTCTCTAGATCTATTAAAAACCTGATTGTAAAAGCTGTACAACATAGTTTATAATGAAAAATACTCCATTATTGCCATGATTTTCTTTCCCTAGTTACTTCATGAAGACAGTTAAGGCTCAATATAAATTCTAACTCATTAGCTCAATACTGTCTCAGTCCCAGTATAAATTGTTCAGAAGTAGGTAATGAAAATTCAGTCCAAACTCTCCCGCAATCAAACAAAGCAATTTTATGAAACAATGAAAAGAATCAATTATATGAGATACTTTTATTATTTTACAAGAAATTGTCGTAACCTTTATGCAGTGTACATAGCTAAGCTGGTTAATACCTGATCTGAATCTCATCACTTCTGAGAAGTGAACATGTTTTCTGATATTTGAGAACTCAAACATGAACTGACTTTCAAACACATATGTAATTGAAGGAGATAAATCTTAGCTGGAAAAATATTTTTCTACTAATTTTCTTTTCTCCAATTTTTCGCTTTTTGCCACTGTGACATATATTTCTCACTTATATTCTTCGGTTAAGAAATATGACCCAGGGAATGAGAGTTAAACACAAAAAGTGAGTTTATCTCATTTAATTTTAGCCAAAACGTAGTTGTTGATGCAGATTCAACAGAGGAAAACAGGTAGTTCCAAATGGTCATTCAGCCCGTCTTAGGGCACCTGTCCACAGATTAATAAAGCTGGTTTTACGGTACTTAAGAGCTCCATTGAAAAAAACAACCTTGTGAAACCCTAAGCAGGAATGCGCCCAATCTTAATTTTTCGCTTCTGTTAAGAAAAGTTGACGACCAAACTTTGTTCTGCCAGGCCTAGGAGTGGAGCACACGCTGCTTTGTCCCCCTTGCTCTAGTTTCTTGCTGGTTGTGGTGCCGTCTGTCCTGCTGTGGCTGACGGGGAGGCAGCAAAGGCTCCTATGCTGGTCCCTACGCTGGCTGTTTTAGCCCAAATGTGATTGTACCGGGACTCAGCGCTGCCTGGTGACCGGGTAGTGCCCAAATGAAATGAAGAGGGAAAGACCATAAGAGAAAAATGGAGTGAACGGCCTCTGGGCCTCTCTTCATCTGCACAGTAACTGCAAAAAAAGCTTTTACAAATGGCTTGGGCTTAGATGGCTTAAGTAAGATGAATCTGGGCCAGAATGTCTTGGGTTTTTTGTGGTTTTTGGCTTTGTTTTGTTTTGGTTTGTTTTTGGTTTTGGTTTTTTTATCTACAAACTCTCCTGTCTTCACCATTAACTGAAAATTTGGTTTGGGACATTTATTTTGTCTTCTTTATAAAAAAAATGAGATAGAAAAAGTTATGTTTGCAAAATGTACGTTATACTCGGGGTAAAATTCTCTAATTTACATGTAAAGTCATAGTATTCTTAACAAGGTCACCATTTGACAAATCCTTTAAGCTTATTGTTTTATAATTCCCCATCAAAACATGATGACATCCATATGTCATATATGTAGAGGCATACATAGAATACACAAATATGTATTAGTAATTATATGACTATTTATTAATATTATAGACAAGGAAGATTTTTGCATTTTATAGGGCTGTTGAATTCCGAGTAATAAGGTATTTTCCCTGTTTATTAGCAAGATCTGCTACACTACAGTTAATTTCCTGTTACATGCTGATGTCCGATATGGAGATGGGGTCAATTCTGCTGTGACCCTTCCTAACCTGGTCACAGAATTTTGAACGGTCACTCATAGATTGCCAATTATGGCACTGCTCACGTGGCTCAGGAATTAGAGCTCTTCTAAATCAGCCCTCCCTTCTGCCTCAAAATTATGGTGTCTATTGTTTCAGAGTGATATCAAACCCAATAATAAATTGGAAGAGAGAAGACAAGCTTCAGAAAGCGAAGTTGTCGAGGCTAGCATTTAGTCAGTGACAGATTCTTTAATACTTGTAGTCTGGCATTGTCTGTCAAGATTTGTTTACAACGAAAATGATTCATAGACAGAATCCAATCCATAACATTAGAAACCACTTTCAAACTACAGGCTGCTGCACTCCTGAACACTTTAAGTGGACAGACACAGATACAAATAGTCTTGGCCATTTGCTGTGTTTTTCTTACGTTAGTTAAGCGGAACAATTTTCCTCTTAGAGGAAACAGTTATTTTCATTAATGTCAAAGCGAAAATAAGTGTTATTCCTTAGACACTACTCACCGTCTGCACACATAAGTGCTAGCTACCAGTTCTGTCACTTTTTACATTTGATTGTGATTTAATGCATACAGTGGTTTCGAAGAGTATTAAAAAATCTGTTGCCTTCGTCCTCTTCACTTGTTGCCCTGCTGGAGGCTTATGTTTTTCCAGTTCCCATCAGTGGTTGTCAAGTCTTTGTAATAGGATTAAAAGCTTGGACACCTGATATCCCTGGGTGCTGCAGTTCACCCTCATAAAAGCTGTTTGCTTTAAATTGAGAGAAAATCAGTTTTTAGTGGCATAATTAATTAAATTATGCAAAGTGTTCCAGATTCAGCATAACACTTTCTGAAGCAGCAATTGGAAGCTCTACATTGCATTCAAACAGCATTTCAATTGATGCTGCACCAGGCTGACCATAGAGTAGCATTTTCAAGGCTTTCAAGCACAAGGGATCCAATTTTGAGATGCAGATGCTTAATGTTGAGTGCTCAAACCCCATATCTATGCACTTGAATAAGCAATTTGTTAGCCAACTACATATTTCATGTGCGATAGTGATGATACGAGCACTCAAAAATTTGAAATTGAAGTTCCAAACGTAAGTACACCTGCTTAAAAACTGGGTTCAGCTTGCCTCGCATTTAGTCATCACAGACAACCTGATGGAACCAAAATGACAATACATTTTGATAATTTAAAATGTGGACTACACAATTCAGCGTTTTCCCCATCAGCAACACTTCGGCACATATTTTCCATCGTGTGAGTTACCTTCTCCCATGATCAGTGGTTACAAAACAAACCATTATTTGTACACTGAAGGGGGTCTGCAAAAGCCTGATGCCTGGATTATTTGTATTCATTAGTAGCACAATTAAGTAGCTAAGGACGGTAACAATAAATGAAAACCATTCTGGACTGGAAGGTAATGCAGCCAAGAAGAAGAAAACGAAGCAGAAAACTAGACTGTGCAATGTCAGCCTCGCCAACAAACTCTGATCTGAACGTACCACATTCATTTTTTACAGTCACATCTTTTATTTGCTTACTCCTTTTCCTTTCTCATTCTGTCCCCGGTGGAATTCAACATGCCTAAATTTAGGTCCCTACAACGTGAGCGGAGCAGTTTAGTTCCCATGTCAGTCAACAGGGACCTGCCCAACAGGCTCTGGAGAACTGTGGAGCTCCCTCGGTGAGAGACAGACCCATCTCGTGCCAGCTGAATTTCCATCTCCTGGTTCCATGGGCTACAGCGACCCCTCTCCCAGACGCAAGCGCCCGAACACACACCACCTCAGATGGCCCAAATAATGTGAGACATGTCTTACGGGGTTGCTGAGTACAACGCAGCACCTGTGGGAGATGTCATAGCCATCTGGAGATGGAGATCAGGCAGGATATTTGAGGGTATCTCAGGTAGTAGCACATTCTTACGTCTAGGCAATTAAACCAAACTTTTTGGTATTATAGGTGGATTTTAGAAATTAAAACTAGTCAATGTGCCAGTCCCTCAGGTGTTCCCCTTCCTTTCATGTTGAAAACTTGGATATTTTGTGGCACCCCAGAGAACACTTCAAGCCTGTCTTTAGGCAAGTGAATCACAGCCCTGGCTCAGAAATGGTTTCAGGTAATATTACATACACAAGCAAAATCCTATAGCAAAAACACAAGAAAGAGCCTGAGCTTCTACTAACAACTCAAATCACCAATTTTTTTTTTTTTCCCTTTTCGTGTACTACTGATCTTCTTTCACCCCCCTAATCTTGCTGTTATCTTCTGTGTTTGCTGAAACAATTTGTCTCTCAGCAACAATTACCAAACAAAGCATCAGTATCAGCTGTGGTGGCTCATTTTTCTGAAGTGGACTATTCACTATCGAGGCTATTTACGTCCACTGGAAAATATGCATAATCAGTGTGCTAAAAGTTGGTAATCTCAGCATCCTGACAGTGAGGAAACCTCTTCATAAAACTGTCTAAATCAAATCCTGCTGCTTCAGACTTTGAATTACTATAAATTCACAATTCCATTTTTGTATAATTCAACCCCTGAAATCAGCTGTAGTATTTATGTACGGTATATGAATGTTGTGAGACTGTAAGAGAACAGACATCTATAGATAAAGGGACTTTTGTAAGACTTCTATGCTACTGCTGTATCATTAAAAGCAAAAAGACCTTTGCCATATGTAAACAGTATCTGTCTCAGATTATTGATACTTGAAAAACAAAGTATTACTACCCCTTCTGAGATCACAAAGTACTGTGACATAGGAAAATAATAAGTTTCCCAAGACTTCTCTGGAACACTTTGTACTCTGCTCTACATAAGCATTTTTAATTTTTTTTTTCCTCGTCACAAAGCATTGCCTTGTTATTTTATGGTTATATAATCATGCTTATGCTCTTAAATAGACCATGAGAAATGTGGCCTGATAATTGAAGGGTTTTTATAATTTTCTCTAACATAGTGGGATTATGGGTCTGGTATCTGTAGTTCTGCTGTTATCATGATGGAGCATAAACATATATAGCAGCAAACTCTGAAAAAGAAAAAAAGACTATTCTTTGATAAACATTTTTCCACAGAAATATATAAAGGAGAAGCCAAAAGAACCTTTCAAATCACATATGGTTTCTTTGCAGACAAGAGTGGCAACATGAAAAAGATATTTTAGCCTTAGTCATGTCGACTGCTTCATTCACTATCTTAATTTTATTGCATAGGTTTTCCTTGGCAATGGCAGAGAAACAATAACTGCACTTTGCACTGTAAGCCAGACTTGCCCCTACTTTATTCACCCCTTCCGTATTTATGTTCTAATAAAGAAAAACCGCAGTACAAACTGGTAGTTCCAAAAAATAAGATGGAATTCTACATGGTGAAAATCAGAGTATATGCTTAATCATCAATCAGAAAATACTGAATTTATATAAACTTATAAGTGAAAGGATTTTTTTTACAGTAATACTGAGTCCCATGGAATATTTATGTAATGTTTTATACTAATCCTTCATTATTTCACCACAAAGATTAACACAAGAAAAGCTTTTTAAAATTCAATTTAATGAATAATGAAACTGTCCAACGCAAGTGAAAGCTCAGCAACTCAGTTACAGGCTGTCTGGCATTTGCCTAAAAATAGATTTTCCATTTGTTTCCTTTCACAAACACCTGACTTGGGCTCATTTCATAGATAATACACAGTTTATTTTTATGGTTATATGATGTTATAAGATAAGAGTGCAATTTAGACACGTAAAAGTAAATTTGTGACATCACCAAGAAATAAAAAATTAGATGCGGTTGTACGGGCTGTATTCAGGAAAATAATAACTGGACAGCGTTTTACTCTCAGTTACACCTGAGCAAATACATTAACTGCAGAGCAGAGCACAAAGCTAGAATCATAGCTAGTCTCTTGATGTAGAGCTTTTATAACTTGAAGACTAATGAGCTATCAGTAGTCAACCAAAATCGGAAAAAAAAAATACATTTTCTTTATCTCTTTTTCAACACAATAAACATTAAAAATTCTTTAGTGAACATCTTGATTATTGCTGTATGTGCTATTTATAAAAAACTCCCATTGAATAGGTAATTAATACATTACTAAATATTTTAATTGTATGCAATTGTGTATATGAATACTTCCTGTACGCTTAAGGAAAAGGTGGGACGGAATATTCTTGACTGAGTAGTATATAACTTTGTGTTTAAAACAATTTCTGGGACACATGGATTTAAGTTGTTTCAGGACAAGATTCCCCGTTGCTTCAGTTTATAAAGAAAGAAGTTATCCTCATTCAACTTTTTGCTCCGTATAATCAGGCTCAATATAATAGGCTTAATTTTAGTACAGTGCAAACTAAAACAGACGGGTCCAGAAACTTGTCCGAGGAGAAAGATGCAGTTCGAGCTTCTGAGTTGACAGAATTGTGATTCTGTCTGAGCCTTGCAGAGAACATGTGTTTGGATGGAAGCTTGTGCTTAACATCTGCATTGGACTGAAGGATCCCTCAGTGGTGTGCGCTGACTCCCGTTACCTCTAGTCTGAGTTTTACAGCGTCTAATTCTATGTTAGCAGGGCTCAAAAAAAAATCTAAAACAAAAAAAAAGGGCAAACCAAAGCAATATGCCACTTATCTATTTTGGTAACTTGCCCTCCCCCTTTTCTTTATCTTTAGTAAAGACTTATCTCAAATAACCCCAGAAGTTTTAAAAAATAATAACCTCATTATTATCCCAGTACAGCTAGTAGTCCTGTAATAAAAAAAAAAAAAAAAAACAGAAAAAAAAGGTAGAAAATTCTCAGTAAATATACTGATGCGCAAAAAATATGCATAAAGGGCATGAAGTGAGAAATCCAAGTTTCCTAATGTCTTCTGTAACCAGAAAGATACATGACACTAGTTTGACCACATTTTGCCCCACATGTTTCAGCTGTGTTACAACATGGAAAAACAAGAGATGCAAGATACACTGAGCTTGAAGTATTGAAATTAAAAGCAAGAAAGCCTCTGTAAACTCATTTTCAGTCTGTTCAGAAAAAGATGCAGCAGGGATGAAAATGCAAAGTAGGGAGGTTGACATATTACAGGTAATCATGTTTATTGATGATTTAAAAAAAATAATGCTGAACTGAACAGGAATATTTCAATTTCAGCATAAAGTCTTAACAGTACATAGGCTCTAAAAGATTGCGCACAGAATAGTTTCTTAAACATTATTCTGCAGATTTTTCCTCATTGATTTCTTTAGTCATTTGCTTAGAAAACAAGGCTAAATTACCAAAAATCAGACCTTATTAATAAACAGATTAATATCCAGTCTTAAGCACATCTGATAGCTAGGTCTCCTTGCAATTACATCCCTGTGCTCTCGGGGAAAACAACCACAAGTCGTCTCTATGAAACCCCACCAACTGCACCAAGTTCCAGACACTCTCCGGAGCACATGGCTGAGCTTCCCATTCCGGGAAAAGGAGATTTGTGTTTCCCCACAGCTTGGATTGATGTGACGTGTGGGGCCGGACACAACTTACCCCGGGAACGGAGGTTTCCTCATTGATGCTGTGTCTCTTCTACACTAGAAAACTGCTGCGGGAAAGCCAGAACGCATGAGCTCTGAGGCTCACAGAGTAAACACCTCCTCCCTTGGGAAGCACGTCTATGGTTCTGATTTAGCTCTCTCATGACCATTCTGATATAGCCTCTAATTTTTATTTAGGCTTGTCAATTTGCATCCTGTAATAGTCTCACAGCTCAAAGGAATCCAGTGATGCTGAAGATGATAATAAGTCATTATTATTATTTAAAATGCCCTTTTAATAGCTTTCAGATACACAACTTCAGTGCTGAAGTTGTGTATGAACTGAACATGTATGTGTATGAATGAACACGTATGTATGTGTCTCTGTGTACATCTCTACCTTTATGTCACACACACAAACCACACATGTAAATACACAAATGATAGAACAAAATGTCAGCTAGAAATTTACTAAAAATATCCTCTTTTCATACACTTAGAGTTGTGTGCAGAGCATGTATGTCAACCAGCTCAAAATCCAGCATGCTCAGCCTAGCAAACAAAACCATACCATGGATCACGCTTCCTTTGTCGAAGTTTAACACATATATTACCGTGTTTGCCACAGACTAAGAATCATTATTACAGCTCAGCTGTTATCCAGTACTTCATTATGCTACAGTAACTTCATTGTGCTCTTAAGCCTTTAGGGGTTTTTCTGTATTTCCATGTCCCAAGGCAGATGATGGTGTAACTTAAAGAAGGAAATCTTATCTAAGAGTTCATGGAACCCGAACCTTTTTTTCTGGACTGCTGAAACAGTTCCTGCACATGATTTATTGTTTTCTCAGGATGAGGATGACAAAAATGACAACTACTACGACTAGTAGTAACAGTAGTAGTAATAAAATGTGATAGTTAGAGCAGGTGGTCAGTCCTGGCCTCAAAGGGCTTACAGTGTGAAAATACTGTAAGAAATGGTACATACACACATACAACAGACTATAAGGAATTCCACTTAGTAAGGGAGATGTACAGATAAATGCCTATTCTGTTTTAATTGCATCTGTTTTAATTGCTGCTGTTTATGCAAAAAGGATCATTTTCTCTTTGAGATCTAGTCCACCAACATTTTTCTACTTATTGATATACTGATCCCCTACCCCATTCAAAACTGCTACAGTTTTTCTGGTTGGAGTCTTACAAAAAATGATCAAAGATAAAATCTTAATGCAAAGGCATCCAAAAGTATGAAATTGGATTAAGACCGTAGGAATCTGAATTGGATATATCTTAGACAGCAAACTTCTTAAATATTTTCTTGGATTTTTGTGATTTTGTGGGGGGTGTAACTACTTTCTAGTTAATTTTGGTATTTTTGTTTTGCTATTAAAATGGAAAGATGTCACTATATTTAAGTTTTTTAAAACAAAATACTTATTTTTCTTTACTTCGCAGGGGGTCTGGACTAATTACCAAGAGCCATCTCTAGTGGCAAAAATGTTCACCTATTGTGGAAGAGACTATAGAGTCAAGCCAGTATTTGATACAAAAGCCTATTGCCACTAAATGATAGTGTGTTAATTTATTCAATATTGGCTTTAGAGTTGTCTCCTTTTTTTTTTCTGTAATAGTTCTGGGACAAGAAAGTTCTCCTAAACTGTTATATCAAGATTTACTACTCCTAACTTTACCAACCCCACATGAACTTACAGTCATTCTAATAATGTGAGTATCTCATATGAAAGCAATTTGTGCAGGATAACAAGCAGCTTTTAATTTTACTTCAAACAAAAGGTCTAACTTTGTGTCGTAGACAAAATTCCTAGCAAGGGAATATATACATCCAGATCTATCTCATCTAGTAAAAATTAGAATGGCAGAGTTGTTCAGTGGTGAGGAAAATACATAACCGCATGTCTTATTCTGTTTCCTAGCGCCATCAATCTTTCTTCATGACCAATAATTCAGTTGGTCAGAGATGAGGGGAGGTACGTAACAGGAGAGATAATAGGTACGCACATAGGAGAGACAAAAAGGTATTTTTTCTTCACTCTGCTTTGATTCAATCAGTTAAAATATTCTTCAGGTCAGAACTCTGGGTACAATGTTGACAAAGATAACCTCTGTTCCCAGGTTTCTTGCTTTCTGGAGAAGTTTCTTGACCAGTGTATAACTGGCGGCTGTTATATCATAACAACACCCTTTCAAGATCATCACTAGGTGCCTCTTCAGCGGCACGTGTCTGATCCTTTGCGCACCAAATGGATAAAGATGTTTCTCCGTGTTAAGTCTCTCAGACTTAAGCCCTGCAAACAAGGAGATGTTACCGTGCATCGGCATTTTACATTGTCCAGCTCAGTACCAGATATCTGTAGATCATCATTCGTCCTAAGTTTCTCGAAACCACATGAAAACACCTCAGTTGGTTGTCTGGATTTCATTATGGTGGCCAGACACCCGAAAGTTTCTTGAAATGGTTCTAACCACACCGGAGCTGGCAGAGTGTTTAATTGCTTACAACCCATCATTACGGAACATTATGGACTACAGAGAAGTCTACATTGCTAATTTTTAGCCACCTTGTGTCAGATGAGATGGATCTGGAAGTAATCTTTGTGCTAGGCATGTCGTTGAATGGAGAATTCTGAAAACCATTAGATTCTACCATGAGCATTTTGCTGGTGTAATGCAAGGAACTACGATGCTGTCTGCTCAAAACCAGAGAAGCATGTTGCCTCACGCCCCTAGAAGAGGCTTCCAGGTCTGCACCTTGGCTTTTATCAAGACAAAATGAGACAAAGCAGAGTCATGAATCTGTTTTTTTTGCTGGGACAGCCTGATGTTGTGGGACTGGTCTTCTGGGATTATCACTAATAAACCAAAAACATCAGGTCATCATAACCACGACTCTCTGTCCACCTTCAGCACAACCCAACCTCCACTTTGTCCATCACAGCGTAAAGACAAGCCACAGCAGATTCTTCCAAAGTACTGGACTGTAAAACCACGTCATTTCCTTGTATATGAAACCTCTCTGAGAACGCTCTCATCAATGTCTTTTAGGTGCTTCTCAACATGGCCAAGAGGTCTCTTCCTCTTTGCATGTGCAAAGAGAAAAATGTGTGCTTAATGTGTTATCAAACTCGTTATGTCTCTTGAATATAAGAAAATATACATGAACTAATCCTTTGTAATACATGCTGCTTAAGTAAAAATAAAAAAAAAAACAACACAACATTAGTTTTAGATTGAAAAATCTTTAGGCACAGACCTTGAATGGAAATATTAGACAAGAACCAGAAGTCTTTGTGATGCTTGAGGGAAAATGATACGAAATTTGTGTCTGCTTTTCTAAATGGTAAAAAAAATTAAATTCTGATTTAAGATTTCTGTCTTTTTAAAATGAACTGGAACTTTTTTTCAAAAGCTTTATTTTTGCAAACAATCTGTCTAGTATATAGTCAAAAATAATATAAGGACTAGTGGTTTACAGTAAAAGGTGCATTTCTCACTTTAAATCACCAAGACATAAAAATACAGACAAATCATTAACAGGCAGCAATAATCCTAGAAATCAAATTTGGCCTAAAGGCCAGAATAACTTAAGAGTGGTATTCCTAGAAATGGAATTATAAGTAGTATTACTTGACATTTGGAATTCAAATTTGGCATACGGCTTAGATGGCCTGCAAGAGGTAGAACACATAATTCCACAATTATACTCCGTAACAGGAAAACATCTACAAATAATTTTTAAGTTTCTTTTCCTTTCAAAGATTAAGATTGAAACCCAGTTTCAATTGAAGTCAATGAGATTTGACTTAAGGCCGAAATTTAATTCCGGTTTCTCTGAGGTACCAGTCTCAGCACAGCGGAGTACAAAGATACAAGCTCTAAATCAAAGTAATGTCAAGACATGTTAGCTCAAGGGATGTAAAAATGCTAAAAATTGGCTAAAAGCTTTACTATCTTGTGGTTAATCTATCAAGGGATAAAATACGCTATTTGAATATGAGATCTGCGATAACAGAGTATTTGTCCTTTTAAGTGATTCACTAAATAAGAAAGTTTAAAAATCAAGACTACCTTTAGCGTCCACAGGGATTTCTGTACAGTCTTCAGGATTGATACCGTGTTCAAGTATTAGTACAATTTTTCAAGCAGATTACTCTGAACATAATGCTTTGAAAAATTTAAAAAAGGAGAACAGATAGCAAATGTCATTTCTTTCATAGCTACAAAATGCAAACTCCAAGTGTTTTAACCTAATGAATAAATGAGTTTGTCCTTTATGTATAAAATATAGTTTGTGTTTGTTGCACAAGTTTTTAATAATAGATGAATTTTAGGTTTGCTTCAACATATTCAATAAAGTGTGATTAATTTGGTTTTTCAAAAATGCAAACTAGACATTACTATATTACTCTGTAAAATGCACAGCTTGCAACATTATTGTCTCTGTGGGATCTTAAATTGAATTGTAAAATGTGTCTTATTTCCAGTTTGATTTATGTAAGAAATTTCAGTGGATAATGCCCTTTTTGAAGTTTCAGTGCTTTCTGCAAAGAAAAAATACATAACTAAAAATCATGACATAGCTTATTATAAATCACAGCAAAGTTCTATCCTTACATAATGCTCCACTTAAAAATCATATACTGATGCCACATCCTATGTTCAATTCAGTGAATTAACTTTTTTTTGAAGTTTCATATTATGACAGATTATATAACGCATTTTTGACATGTTCTGTGATTTTATTGCGATATTCTAAGTAATTACCAAATCTCTTTTTCTCTAAAAAAGCTTTCCTGTGCCCTGAGAATTAATCTATGATACCATTTAACTTGGCTTTTTGAAGTAAATATCACTAGATAAAAAGCCAGCTGGTTCTGAATAATGGGATACTTGAATGAATGTATTAGTGTTTGAAAATGAGAGTACAAATCTTTTAAAAAGATTAATTTCCATAAGAAAGATAGCTCACAGATCTACAAAAGAATAAATTCAAAACATAATAAACTGGCAGAAAGAGAGGTAGATTAAAGTAAAGGCAGCAGCACCTTGTTATTGCAGCTGTTGTATAGCAGTGATTCTGTATCAATTACAACATTTGGTAGGTATGGGCAGCCTCTTCAAAGGTTTCAGTATAAAGCTTGAGCCTGGAATACACAGTACACCCTGCGTAATAACCTGAGTGATTAATTTTTTTTCCCTAACAGGACATAACTTTTGTTCCCAACAATTGAGCCTCTGGGAAGAGTTACAAAGACGCTTCTGAATTCAGTGTGAAAAGCTCACATCCGTTTTGGTTTTTTATTAAAGATTTGGATATGAATTTATCTTTATCATGAAAAGAGCTTGGCTTTATCACTGCACACAAATGCTGACATCAGCATGTAAACTGACTTTTGTTGTCCTATGGACTTTATTTTCAATATCCTGTTTCAAAATGTGTTTCCTTGAATGGGTCTAGGATTCTGTTCACACAATTCCTGCAGCCCAATATTAATGAAAACGAAGTTTGCTGATTACACTAAGTACTGTGGGTTTGCATAAAATAAACTCTAAGACTCAAAGAATTAAATCTTATTGGGACAAAATTTAAAGCATGTGGATTTTATCCGTTAGTTTTCTCATTATGCAATTAATCTAGATCTGCATGACTTGTTTCACTGATACGTGTGGAAGTCAGATTGATCTAGGTAATCTGGGCAATCTAGTGAGTTT
This sequence comes from Pampusana beccarii, assembly GCA_013399365.1. Classification (NCBI taxonomy): domain Eukaryota; kingdom Metazoa; phylum Chordata; class Aves; order Columbiformes; family Columbidae; genus Pampusana; species Pampusana beccarii. The sequence continues at coordinate 1,031,197 of VWYH01009569.1, read as the reverse complement.
GCCATGAAACACAATATCCTCGGACGATGTTATAAAGCATTATAATAGTAAAGTGCGGGGAATTACACCTGCTAAATTAAAACTAACAACAACAAAACCTGTAAGACTTTACGATAACAGCCATGAAGTACTGAAAATATTGTTACCAATATATTTTAGACAACAAAAGTTATAATTTCCAAAAGAATGTTCTTTTCTTGCAAAACTGCCGGAGAACAGGTTTAGCAAGACCACAGAGACCTGTGTGTCTGGATTGTACCAGTGCAGCTGTAAGAGAGCAGCAAGTTTCTAAACAAGTCTAATGGGCACATGAAACACAAGTGCAGAGATTTCTAATCTTAGCCAGATTCAGATTGATTTTCAAGGGATATCAGAACCAGGTATTCTAGTGTCATCTTAATGACAAATTTTAACTCCTTCATTAAGGAAGCATTAAACCAAACGAAAATATTTGCATATTGAAAGATTTTCCTGTTTCTCTCCTGACTTGTTCTCTGTGGAAGCTGAATCATTGCTGCTGTGGAAAACTAGAACAAAGAGTAGTGGCCTGAGGGCAGACATGAAAGAAAGATATTTTAGATAAAAATTTCAGCTTAAAATTTTACAAAGTTGCAAGAGTCATTACTGAAGACACAGACTATATATAGACTGTACATAAAACTGTGCATGCATATATACATATTCTTTTATATATGCCAAATAAAAGATCCAGCATAATGTTTGCCTGTGACTTGAAAATCGTTAAAACTCTTATTTAGAAACCTATGGGCTTTCAGTTCATCCTCTATACATGCCGCCTTTTTTAATGGACTGTATTACATGCACCGAGTGAATGTAAGATAGCAGGAGCATTGCAATTTAAATAAGATTTTAAAACATTCAGAACTGGACTAAAGTACCTTGGCCTGAACTTCCATTTTGTTCTAACACTTTTTCAGCTCAATTGAGCATATTTTGGTCTCTATCTTGTGTTATACTTTTATAGATTTGTTAGATATATATTACACATTTTTCAATATATGGGAACTTCCCACAGCACTAAAAGAAAGAGTTTCTAATTCCAGTGCTTTCAAATGAACATATTTCAAAATTTCTGTCATAATTCATGTTTTGCAATTCTGGCATATCACCACAAGTGGAACAAAAGCAGATCACAAAACGCCAACATTTGACATGGAATGGATTTTCAAGTTTTCCTAAGATGCAATGTGCTTACAGTGACTATAAACGCACAGTGGTGCAGACTACAAGTGAACTCCTTATGTGAACGCTACTCAAAATAATAGTTGCAGAACGGTATCTTAGTAAAAGCAGAAGTTTAGGATATGGCCACACGATCAAAGGCAATAATTAGTTAATAATTAGAGTTAATAATTAGCCCCTGATAGCTGAGCCAAAGTAAGCGGCCGTGTTATACGACAAAACCTGTTACCCTAAACTTCACCTATGCCAAGAACACACTGCATGGTCAGCAGAACGCCGTAAGGAAGAAATTATTAAGCCATGACAACTGAGAGATTTTCATTCATATGCCCACCCCTCTTGTCAGGAATCGTTAGAGAAATATTATACTGAATATGCAAACGCATATGACACTTGCGTGCACTAAAAATGTCAACTGTCTCATGCTTTCTATATTACACAGGATATTCCACCCAGTTATATTGCAAGGCACAGAAACGCTTGCTGCCCTGCCTGATAAAGATAATGTCAAACTTCAGTGAAAGAAGCACCAAGTCAAAAGACTAGAATTAGAACTGTGCAACAGCTGCGATGACTCATCCCGAAGATCATACTTTCCTCCATTATTTTAATTTGCTAAGTCAAATAAACTGCCAGACTCCCTTGTACGCTTTGAGAACATTGCCGACCTCCACACAGAAACGAGCTTTCAGTGATTAAGAATAATTTGAACCGAGTACATGAAACTAAAAACAAATCAGGGAAGTATTTCAAGATTAAGGCAAACGTCTATTGCAATGCAACTGAAAGGAGTTTAGACATTACAAATAATTCATCTTAGAATTCAGTGACATTTACTATGAAAAGATGTTTCTCTTTAGTCTTTGTTAAAACTGGATACAAAATGTTTACAGCAATTTTCTGAAAGCAACTCCAGATTCTGTTTTAATCATCCTACTTCAGGAAAGCTGCTTTTAGTTAAAATATAAAAATCATAGTTACAAGGTTTCTGCAAACATAACTGCCATTCCATTAAGGAAATGGCACAGCAAACAGTAAATAGTGGCCCCAAGGGAAATGTAAGTATTGATTTTATTACTATGTTGGTTGGATTGTATTTGCAATTGTCAACTCTAATTTTAGGCTGTGCATTAAGTATCCTTATAATAGCTTCAGGAAAAGAGCAAATATTAATTAGAACATATTGATAATGTTTTTATAAGTCTTAGATTTAGTGCTTACCAAGCATATATTTTGAAAAAATACAAGCCTCTTCTTGCTTGTAAACGTAGCTAATAAATGAATAGACAGGAACTATAATTACATGGATTATATGATACTTTTGTGCATCAAGGTATCTGCTGGATTCAATTACTTAAAATTAAAACTAAAATGAATTGCAAAGATATTTATTATTGCACATGCCTATGTTCTGGCAAATAAGGTTGAAGTCAATATTCAAATACAAAATGATCAGTACATAGACGGATTGTAACTTTGACCTCAACAATTGCTTTTTTATAGTCAGACTCTCACTCCCTACTTAGTGTCCGAGTACAGCAGCATACTACCTGCAGAAACTGCAGAATAAATTATATTTGCAGATACTGCTAAAGGTAATTCATGACCTTTTTTCCTACTCTTTAATTAATTTAGAAGAGTACTTACATAAAACCAAAATTATTATATGTCATTTGTTTCTGCTAATATCCATATGCACTTAGCTAGCAGAAAAGACTCACGACTCGCTTTGGTATTGAACTGCAGAAAGAAAATACTAGCAGACAGATACAATTATCTAATAGAAAATAAAGATCTAACAGCTGCTTTTTCAAAGTTACACAATCTTCACCTCTGAAATGAAAAGATGGTAAGTATGCAGCGATGGTAATTTCAAACAATGCAAGACTGATTGGACAATCCACAGGAAAAGGATTTCCTACCCATATGTACTTTGCATTTCAGTTTACTGTGTTACTTGCACAAAAAGTACACTACAAGTGCCAGTTGATGTAGCTGACGCTTCAGAAAAATCTATTCCTAATGATTTTATTGTTTCATGTGTTACATGTGTAAAGGTAGCTAAAAATAATTGTTTATGCCATTTACAGCGTTGTCAACTCTTGCAATTCTATCACCAACCCTGATATAATTTCATATTTCTTAAAAACCTCTGCTAGAAATAGGTGATGCTTTCAGCACCTCGGTTTAGATTAAAGAAAAGAAAAATCCCCTTGTTCCCTCCAGCGCTGTGCTGTTACATCCCCATTGGGTGGGTGTCCCTGCGGCTAGGTGAGCATCCCCAGCTGGGGGACACCTCCCTGGGCACAGCTGCACCTCCAGCCCCACCGGGGACCTTCTGGGGACAGCTGGACGTTTACCCTGGGCTAAGGACTGTCATACGCAGACACCTTGTTGACGAAGTCCTACATTGCTGTGAAGCTTTATCCTAAACCTTAAGAAAGCAGCAGTTTACAAGCACAGTAGCACCAAAACCATCAGTTTTCAGACAGATGACTTGATAAGTGTTCGGTATCTACCCTGGGCTCTATACATATTATACAACTACGCTGACTGCTGAGATAGTTAAGGGGGTTCGAAGAGTTTCTCCTATAAGGAAGACCTTCGCAAATTTTCTTCTGCCCTTGCCCACACCACCTGTACAACAAGGAGCACACACAGGCACAGATGTGTTTCGAGAAAAGCAGAAAGGGCACATCCGCAGCTCAGTGGGCTCTTCTGGTCTCTCACAGCCAGAGAGAGCCAAGCTCCAAAGATACCACCAGCACTTTGTCCTCCACCAAGGCACAGCCTCTGGCAGAGCTGGCCTGGGAGCTGGGCAAGCAAAAGCTCTCCATACACACCCTCTGCACATTATACCACCTAACAGCCCCTCCAGAGGCTTGCAGGTGAATAAATTGAAGTATGTTATGTTTGGCATGTATCAATGCACACAGATGTCTAAAAGTTCAAGGACCGCATTTGTTATGCATGTATTCATACCTTCTTTCCTCCCAGGGGACACCAAGATCTTAATCAAAAGTCTAACTAACACTCAGGTGGTGCAGAGTGGATTGTTTGTGGGTCACTTGGAAAAAGTAAATTTCATTATTTATACCCGTTACTAAAATTTGTGGCTATTAATTTTACTGAACTGTTATTTACATTATGCAGCTATATCTTTGCTACCAAACATTTAAAGTAAATACAAAAAAAAAGGTCAAATAAAATATTAAACCTAAATTACAGGGTTTCATTTATAAGCATGTACATTTCTCCGACACAGTATAGAAGGGCCTCAGCAATGTGAGTACTGAATGACTGTAAGAAACATAAAATGCAAACTTCTTAATTCTGTAAATCTGAGTGCAATGAGCCTTGATGAAACTATTTTATTGCACAGGATTTTACACTTCAAGCAAATGCAGTATTCTTAACATAAAAATCCAGGAATATACATATAACCCATACCTCCTACACTGGCACTGGAAGTGGTTTATTTTAATAGTCTTTCAATACTACTTTTTAAAATAATACAGTTGTGTAAATTATGACCTTACATGATTACTTGAAATCCTTTGAAAAGACATTTTCTTTCTGTTACTCTTGTCTAACAAGACCATCACATTGCATCATTTAGCAGGCCTGAGAAGGCAGGCAACAGAAATAAAAACCATCTCTTTGATTACAAACCTCTTTGTGTATTAAGCAAGCAAAACCATGTAACTTTGTGTTTCCTCAAGTGTTTAAGCAATAGTAACTGTATACTGTTCCTCAAAGGAAAAGTCATTCTGCCTGTTTCAATTATGTCAGATGTCATTACTGGTATTTATTCCTGTTAAAAAGTTGGATTATAGTGGAAGAATTTATGATCTCTTTTTTTTAAAATTTCAGAATTAGATGGTATCAATTTTAAGGGAGATTAATTTATTTACTATAACAAGAGGAAAGGGTAAGTGAATTCCAGTGTTACTTCAATCCGAGGGGAAAAAAAAAAGAAACTTGCATGATACTTTACTGAAGTAATATAAACAAAGTCATTGATAATGTTAAACAGGGAAAATGCTTTATTTTTTTAAATAGTCAGAAATAAAATTGTTTCTACTCTCAGAGGAATCTCTGTTGTGGCGATCGGGAAAGCATTGCCACTAAAAGCTTAAAATCCTTCCCTTGTAGACCCTCCCAAAACATAAGGAGTGATCTGCTGCTCACAGTCACATACAGAAATCTCCATTCTACCTCTGCTAATACAACTTTCTGTCAGTACAAGATAGCATTGATAAGGCTGCTAGTTTCCTCCCAGGGAAAGAGCTGAAATTAAAGGGAGCTGTAAATTTAAGTGAGGAGGTTAAAGCATTCCAAAATACACACTGTCGGCTCAGAGGAATTTGGAATGCCTTACGTAAATAGCTCTAGTTGGTGACCATTTTCTATGGCTAAACAAGCTGCTTAGAAGAATGGTTCATGCTGAGTCTTAGAACCACTAGTAAATTAAACAACATCAAAAAGGCAGGAAAAAAAAAGTTTACTATTTGATTAACACAAGATCTTAGAAGGAAGTTTAAAAATAATACAAAGCAAAATCTCTGTTGTATAGAGGAAAAAAAAACAACAAAACCCTGCACGTTATCAGATGAAACTCTAATTTTATTTCAGCACATAAACAGAATACTCTGAACAGACATGTACGTGAACTCCTAAGAGTCAGAAGGGTTTGATACGCAAACCTCCAAAAGAAACGCTGAATTTCTCTTCTGTGGATCGCTTTATCGTATCACAGATGGCAGCCCAGAAGGGGAAATGAGTTCTACAGACTCACCACCCACCGGTAGGGGAAGGGAGGGAGCAGAGATTGGGCCAGTTTTGACCCTACCCCCTAGAATACCAGACAGAATCGCTTCAAGTCACAATTTCCTTCTCGCGCTGCTCCCAGGGCAGAGTGCAATTACGTACTGTGACTGGCTTAGGGCAGCCTGGGTCCACAATTAGTCCCTTGACCTTGCTGAAACTAACAGTGTGAGTAAGGTGAGTATGACATCTCTCTCTCAAAATTCTCAATTCTTTAATGCAACTAATGTAACGGTAATTTCCCTGCACCTTAAAAAAATAAAGAAAAAAAAAGAAAAAAAAAGAAAAAAGAAAAAAAGAAAAAAGAGAAGAAAAGAAAAAAGGAAAAAGGAAAAAAGAAAAAAAAAAAGAAAGATTGCTCACGATCATAAAAAGGGACTTGCCTATAAACTCAACCAAAAGGTCAAAATGATAGTTTTAATTCAAACTTTCCATAGCTTTTTCAATAAAATGAGTATGAATATAGATTGTCTCTTTATTTCTACTTTCCACTAAAAACCATAGGATTTTCTTGTGCTTTCTGTAACAGGTTTATTAGTTATAGCTCTATTACAACAATACTCAAGGAAGTTCCATTCATATCATAGACTATTATCTGTGATAAAGCTGATGGCAAGAAACCGTAGATGGAATAAATGCTGACATGGGTACATTAATGCACACGCCACTCGCATCGTATCAGGTACAGCTACCCCTTAGGTTTGAAGATACAAATACTCCTCTCAGCACTTCGGCATATCTCAAGTAATTAGAAGCCATCTGCTGAAATCTTCTACGTTCAGTCTCAAACAGCCATCTTGAAATGGCCGGGGCTTTATGTCATGCTGGAGGGCACACCTTTCCCTCCACACAGGGGCTGAAAGAGGCCTCAGACAGTGGGTAAGAATGAGATCATGCAGGGAAAAAAATACTACCAGGAGTTTGGCCTAGTTGTTAGTGAGTTAAAACAACGAAAATTCATTGAACAAATACATAGAAATCCAAACTTCTAACTTCAAGATGAAACATGGGTCAGTTTAGGACTCAATCCTAAATTAAATAATCCATAATGGCCAATTAAAATAGAATATCAGGAACAAGCGAGGCAGGGGGAGACGGCTCAGTTAACCACAGATTGAGCAGAATGCGTTTCTACACGTCTTGTAGCCAAGATGCAACATACACCTACCACACATAACTAATGAGCACAGAAGTTGGTATCCATGGTTGCAGAGGAAGACTTCCCAGGACAATATTAAAATACCACTGCAAACCAGAACTCCACAAAAAGTCACCATTCTAATCTTCCAGTTGGCAAAGCCATAGATGCGTGTTGAGAACCTTCCCATGACACCTGCCTTCCACGACTAGTAGAAAAAGTTGATGGTTCCTCACTATCTAAAAGGTCACTTTATGAGACAGACATAAACATAAGGAATAAAACATGTCGCAGTAATACACTTTAAATGATTAAAAATACTCAGAGATAAAACGGTTTTGACCATGTGATCAGTTCGATATTTTTTTCTGTAAGATGTATATAATATGACACAGTGAGGGAGTTATTTTGATGGAAAGAAGCATACAATAAATTACAAATGGAGAAAATCCCCAATCATAAAGTTGAAGAACACTTCTGAGTGCACAATATTAATGGAGATCAAAAAGGCAACTAACCCATGTGTAATACATGAGTAGTGAGAAGCAACCTCCAGAACTTCCATGTAAATCAGTTAGTTATACAGCACACTGGGTCAAGGTTTTAGTAAAGCAAACTTCTAAAAAACCATAAAAATCACTTATTGAAACAGCTGACTCTACAGCATGTATGATGAGAAAATGCTCTTTAGTAATCCTAAGCAATCCAAGATGTTGCTTTGGCCGGTGACTATAGTTGGCTCATCTAGAGCAATCACAACATAATTTAGAGAGCTCTCGAAAGACAAGTGTCACAGCATGGTCCTAAAAAAGCACATCACAAAGTCCCTTTCCAAAGGGCTAAAGCGAGTTGTGCCAGTCTCATGAAGCCTAGATCCCTTTCTGCACCATCTCTGCTACTCCGAGCACAACATTGAGAAGTGGAGTCAACGCAATGCCTGGGATCAAGGATCAGGTATGGTATGAAGAACAGAGATGCTTCAGAAGCTGATCTCCCAAAGAGCTTTAACCTAGACTTGAAGCACCTATACTGCAAATATCGACATACAGATTATTTAGTGTAATGAAAAATGAAAATATTCCAGACTACAGCAGGTATTTTTTACTTAGAATGAAGAAAATTAATCACTTACTCTTTCAGCAGTCCACATAGCAATTTTTAATGTGATTTTGAGGATAAATTGCTCAGAAATACAGAATATTATAAAAATAATTTGGGAGATTTTGCAAATGGATATCGGGTGAAATCCACTTCTTACAATAGAGTTTATGATTGCAAAGAACTCTGCCTATTTATAAAAATTTACTACAATTATCTGGAAGTCCGTAGTCCATGCAACTTTGCTCCAACATCCTTGAGTAGGAATCCTGCAGGTCCACTACTCTCCACCTATTCAAGACAAATTTCTTAACTATACTCATCCCTACAACAGGTGCACATTCACTTACTCAAATCACTGCAGCCACACCTCAGCAGTGTCCATGGTGCAATTATTTTGGCTGATGTACCAACAAAACTCACCTATTAACCACTCCTTATGTCAAATTGAAGCCATATTACAGTATTATTTTGTGAAGCCGAGAATATACTTATCTTTTCTTGAAAGAAAGATTAATCACAGGTGGTTAAAAGTGGTTTCTCTGGGTAGCACAAACCTGCTGCTTGCGACCACCAAAGTATCCAGTCAAGCCCTGGCTCAATCTCCTCCAGCTCTCCCCTTCTCTCTCAATACTGCATAAACATATCTTCCCCACGTCAATAAAGTCCTAGAAGAACCACTCACAATGTGAGAAACCTAAAAACACTCAGAGGGTGACAGAGAAGCCGGAGGTGTTCAACTCTTTCTGTAACTCTCCCTATCCACTGGAGCCAACCTTGGAAGCCAATGAGGGAGGTGACTGTCCTGATCTGCTCCACACTGGTGAGGCCTCACCTGGAACACCGTGTGCAGTTCTGGGTGCCACAGTATAAAAAAGATATAAAACTACTGGAGAGTGTCCAGACGAGGGCTATGAAGTTGGTGAAGGGTTTGGAGAGGAAGCTGCATGAGGAGCAGCTAAAGTCACTTGGTTTGTTCAGCCTGGAGGAGACTGAGGGGAGACCTCATGGCGGCTACAGCTTCCTCACAAGGGAACAAGGGGAAGGCACCAAACTCTTCTCTTTAGTGACCAACGACAGTACCCAAGGGAATGGCAGGAAGATGTGCCAGGGGAGGTTTGGGTTGGACATGAGAAAAAGGTTCTTCACCCAGAGGGTGGTGGACACTGGCACAGGCTCCCCAGGGAGGTGTCACAGCCCCAAGCCTGACAGTGTTCAAGAAGAGACCGGACAAGGCCCTCAGACACATGGTGTGAACTGTGGGGTTGTCACATGCAGGGACAGGAGTTGGACTCAATGGTCCTTGTGGGTCCCTTCCAGCTCAGGACATTGTACGATTCTATCAGTTAAAGCTCACGAGCTGGAGAAGATGAAAGCCAGGAAGCCCCAGGACACAAACCCTCAAAAGGCAAATGGGATCCATCATTAGGCAGTCTTACTGAAAGTCCCAAAAAAAGAGCACAAACGTGCTCAGAGCCTCTGGAGTTTGGTCAGCAGCTTCAACCACAATACAGGAAAAACTAAAGATCTACTAAAATTGCCTTAACTATGAAGTTCTGTAATTAAAAGTGAAATCAAATAGAGAAACGAGGAGCAGATGTTGGTTTTATTTCTGTATGTTGACTTTATTAAGGAAACATTTCCCCATTCCCCTCCCCCAAGACATCCTTTTCTTTCATTTATTTGCTATGTTTCCTATTATTTTCTTTCCCCACTAAACAACCGTAACCTTCATCAGCACAATGAAGTCATTTATGTCTAAATTCTTGCTGCACTTGGGATTTTTCTTTATGTGTTTTGTAATTGTTGTAGTTGATTTATAACTTTTAAGTCTCAGATGTAAAATGGAAGTAGAATACAACCTTTTTTACTCAACTCTGATTAACACCTGTAAGAACACAAGAGATACACAGAAATAATCTGTCTCTTTTTTTCATGAAAGAACTCCTTCTCTAATTACTTTGTTTTAGAAAGCTACTGAAGATCTCCCCTGATATGAATTAAACCAGCACCCAGTTGGTACTTTATTATCTCTTCAACAAAATGATTTATTGTTTGTAGTCTGAAAGCAAAAGAGGAGGAAAATTACATTTTCTGTACCAGTAGCAGTAGCCCTATCACTTGCTCTATACTATTCTTTCAAGATTACAATGACCAATATTGTAATGATACCAGAAACAGTTAACTCCAACAAAACTGCTTACACAAAAGCAGTGACAACTGAGATCATTGTACCTCAGGATGATTTAACCTCAGATGTTAAATCTTACTTTTCTTAACTCAGCGTGACCTTCTATAATGTTCAAATTTCAATTTGCCTCCTACCCCAGAGTCTGGACATAAGCGATCTTTTAAATTTTTTTTTTAAGGTTTCAAATGAAGAAAGTTAAATTAAGTAGGAACAGGAAAGAAATATAAGAAAAAAAAATGTAAAGAAAGTCGCAAACCCTTTATGTGTCTAAACTATAAATAATAAACTATTTTTGAGATTATTCATTTTGTATATCATGATAATTTAATGCTTTGCTTTTCTACATAGATTGAAAAGGCTAGGTTACTAGTGCTTATAGAAAAAGCATTGCAAACAGGCAAAAGAATTTTCTAGCAAACTGCATACCAAATTTACAAGATGGATATATACATGTGCCGTGCAAAGCAGATAAAAAATCGGAAATTCAAAATGCCACGGTCAAAAAGAGATGGATTATAAGAGTGATGGTTCTGCAAAGTGCAGGAAGTTGTTTTAATTCCAAACCCACGGCACCTTTGTAGCACCACAAACCTCTTCAACATGGAGTATGAAACTACATCGTTTCCTCCAGCAGTGGAGCCGGTAGAACATGCTGAATGGGAACGCCAAGTACAGCTCCTTCTCTATGCTCTCCAGCAGTTCCAAGGAAGCTGGATGAAAATCAGTATTAGCAGAACACAAGTGCAATGAACACTGGTGTGAAGCTGGCTGGGCTATCTCTTGTGGGGAGCTATGTAACAACTGGGATTTCTTTTGCTTTGGATGAGGTAATTGGAAAGCTTCTGATACCCCATGATAAGACAGACAAAGACGGGAAACGCAACACATTGTTAACAGAGATGTTGTTTGTTGGTATAAACTTGGGATGATCTGCATCATGAGGGTATGCTCAGCCGTGAGCACTACTAGAAAAATCACTTAGGCCAAGTCATAACCATCATGATTATCTTCTTTCTCGTTATAAATCGATTGTATTTAGACAAGGCTGAGAACAATGATTGAAATAACTTTAAAATAGATGAGACATCACAAAATTATAGCATTCTCTAAATATTGATTATTAGTTGCACCAATCACATTATTAATTCTGGCCGTTGCAGAAGGGAAAAATTTTTAAAGTACCATTTATACATGCGCACATTAAGGAGAGCAAGAAATTTCGAAATATTAGCTCTGTTTTGGAAAACATCCCTTTTTACTATCTTAGCGATACTGTTGTTCCCTGAGACAGGGAAACGGTTGCACAGGCAACCGCAAGGACTGGACATCTATTCCATAGCCTGCATATAGAGATCTGCTGACATTAAGGTACCCTGTGATATCTGATGTACCCCCACTGGGCTTGTAAATATGACAGAGCACCTCACTGCATCTGATCTCTGCCATTGAGGAGCGGAAGCTGAAAGCCAAGCGGGATGCCCGAGGCCATACCAAATGGCACAAGGTAACTGCACTGAACCAAGTTGCTGATGCCTTTCTTGCTGGAAGCACGTTCCTAACGGTGAATCGTCAGATTGTAGAAATCTGCTTAACCATCTGAGAAACGTTCACCCAAAAAGCCTGAGTGCAAAAACCACTTCCCCCTTGCAATCTTTAGATAACCTTCACAGCATTGTCCATGAAAGTGTGATTTATATCCTGTAATCTTAAACTAACAATAAAAAAAAAAAATCATACTTCAGTCTATAAGTGCTTGCTCATTCAAACTTACATAAAATTTAGGATTTTTAAATGCATATATCCAATTATAAAATTTCTAATTTTTAAAACATCTTCCTTTTTAGTAAAGCCAGCTAGAGTTAAAAAAGAAAATTATATACTTTGGATGTAAGAAACTGGAGTATACTCAAGTATAATCTCGACAATGTTATATCTTATAATGAGTTGACCTTCTATTCTCCTTAACCCTTTTTTTCATCAAAGCCACCTACACCCTCTTTGCCTTCTGTTTCTCTAATCTGCAATTATTTATGTTTTCTTCATGCTGCTCTATCCACCATGGGAGCAAAATTGTATTTGGTGAAATATAGAGCTAATTATACCATGAACCCAACAACAAAAAGACAGAGCAGATGTTCCTTCAGACGTGCTAAGAGTCCCTATGCTTAATGCACACATAGTAAAGGACTCAATGCAGCATTTGAAAAAAATGTGATGGGCTTAAACATGTGGAAAGAAATTAGCACAGAACTCAAACAGAATGACATACTTAATAGGCTCTAAAACATTTATTCAGTGATCGTATTCAGCATTGATTTTACTTTAATTCAATGCATATGCGAGGCTATATGTGGGGTCAAATATAGCATATTAGGTAATTACGCTCAATTTCTTCTGATCTCAGTACCCACTTTCTTCAATATCCCTTCCGCCTGTCCATCAGCACCTCCAGTTCTAGGATTAAACGTAATTTGTCCATCTCTTTATCTACCTGAACTTTTCCCCAAAACACAGGAACTAGATCTTCTATTTTTTTCCTCAATGTGAGTAAGCAAGAGCTAGAGAACAGACAGTAACAATGAAGAAATACCTGACACTACTTAAAAAGGCAGATTGACAGATGGCTCAATTTTGTTTAAAATTACCTTGTCATTATTTGAAATGTAGGAACAGTATGGGTGACTCTACACCAGCCCTCAAGCCCATGCATTGGTTCTGCTGCATTTAATAGTCCAGGTGAAGCTTGAAGAGATGATACAAACACAGTCTTCCAACGCTTGTAAGTGCCAATCAACATACCAGGCTCTTATCTACAAGAACTGGGAGACAGCTTGGCGTTTATTATGAAGGATTTATCAAGATTAGAGTTGGATCTCTCCGCAGTCTACAGAGCAGCCTCTGCAAGTAAGGGACCACCAAGAATGCACTTTCCCACTCCCTTTGCACCAAACTTCCACAAAACTATAAGTTTTCTTTCTCTACTGCAACCTAACTACAAAACTGAAAATGAGCCTACAGATCATGGAACTGAACAGCAAATTACAATATCTCCCCTTCCCCTATTGCCTGACTTTACCACTTTGCTGAGTAGAATGGTCACATGAGTTGGAAGTGACTTAGGATAACTTGCAAACCTTCATGTCAGGCCTAACTCCTGTAATTCCAATTATTTTGTATACGCTAATGCAATACAAATTTGCCATGTACCCTCTTACCTCACTGAAGAAGAGTCTAGTGACTCCTCTGAGTAGCTGCACTGCTCTATAACAAAAGTAAAATAAACTTTATTCAGTAAATACTTGGTACTTTATAGGAAGATATAAAGAGAGTCCATCATCAGTTAAGCTTCAATAGAAATAATGAGAGCACTCAAACAGAATTCAGAAAACACAAATTTGAATTATTAGCTGCAGGAGCACTAGTTACATTACCATGATAAATCACTTTTCACAGATGTGCACTACCAACCTAAAACGGCACTTTCCACTTCACTAAAGTACACATTATTACCACACAACTCCACCACAAATAGAAAAAAAAAAGTGTGATCTTAAATTCAGCTTTGAAGAGATAGATGCCTGAATAAAATGTATCTGCCCAATTGTAAATCTTGAGAAAAATAACTTAAGACGTACGTATGATAATACCACATTTCAAATAACCTGTTAAAAAACATGCATAACCAGACTAATCGCAGTGCTCTAGAAAGGAATACGTCTTTAACAGCAGTAACCGCAGTATGAAGTCAACTCTGAACTTATTACATTTGGCTGAATAATCTAGAATTGTAGAATTAAAAATAATTATTGATAAAAGATAAGACATAAAACCTCCCTAGCTGTTTGAATCTAAGAATATCAGGGGATGGAATGAATGTTGAATTTATGTTGTGGAAAATTGGTCCCAAGTTGGTTTTACACTTCATCAGAAAGCACTTTTGTCTTGTATGCAAACAGTTAATGAAGCATACCAAAACTCTAACTTTTTGCTAGCACTGCTGTGGCAAGACTCACAGCATATTCCATAGCTTGCAGAATATTTAAGAAACATTATAGATTTTTCATTTATTCTCCTTTGGTTATAATGCAGAATCCTATATTTTTAAATAAGATTCCTTCTTGTATTTTCAAGTATTGTTATATATAGCTAGCAGTTGCAGATACAGCATAGCCTTTCATACCTAAAGCATTCATTTTTCCTTCTTTACAGGGTATTTTCAAGAAAAGATGATGCCACATGAATAAATGGTGCCCTAATAAATTCTAAGAACGTATGGATTCTTAACTAACTCTCATGCTGGATATGACTGGTTTTAAAATTTTACAGTAAGCGTTTAAAAAAAAAAAATAAATCAGCTATTCTCATAGCTGAAAACAAGAAACAATTATTCCAAGTGGATGATAATTATACTATCATAACTTTTTCCTGGAAAAAAATGGGTAGGACAGCCTCTTTTTTACCAAAACTGATATATACATAAAGAACAGGAAAGACTTTTCAATAAGCAGAACGCTTGCCTTTAAAAGGACTTTCTTTCACACTGCAGCTTTGTTACTTTCGCATCAAGAATTTGTCTGCAGAATTGTATCTGGGTATGGCGACCAGCTCCACTATCTCAACCATACACACTGTTACAATTAACTTTGGGAAATTAGTGAGGCTTACACAGCTGAACAAATGATTGGCAAACCCAGTAAATCACCACATCAAAAAGAAAGTCCCAACTGCAAAGACAAACTGCATAAATGCTCTGCAGGAGGGGAACGAGCTGCCTAAAAATGTTGTAATGCAGGAACCGAATGTATTTATTTACTCAAGAATCACAAAAGCTGGTTTATCTGTGGAATCCAGCTTTTTATCACTTGTCCTGTAAAGAAGCTCCCATCAGCAGATCACCATAGTAAAAGCTACTAAAATAGATTATGTTGAATGCTCAAACTTCAGAAAACAGGTGTAAATTGTCTTCTGTCATACATCCACATTAATTAAACCCATCAATTAAGGGCATGAAGTATAAACTTGAGTGGCCTTTGCTAAAAATAATTAAAAAAATAAATATCTGCTGTTAAAAACCTACAGGAAGATGGGTTCACCGAGTCCCAGATCAACCAGATAGGCTGGGGTACCTTTCAACAAATATTGGCAGCAAACTCAACCAAATTACTAACAAAAGAGATGGTTTTGGCACCTTAGTTACAGTTAGGACTGCAAAAGTTCGTAACATTTCAAATAAAAACAGTCAGATGAGGTTATAATGCCTGTTATTAGGCTTGGGTGCCACTGAAGAAGATCTGAGATAAATAGATAAAATACATAACAGACCTGAACCAACTTTCATACTGTTTTGTAACAGATTTCTCATGTTTCCGCAATATGTGATACCTGACATACAGCCTCTTCGTTTCTATTTTTTTATTATTTATCATGCCATAATATGCTGATATAAAAAGTCCTCTTAAGCTTTTGCCAAACCTGCTTATCTTTTTACCACACACTCAAACCATTTCACTTCGAGCAAGACTTTTACACTCATCAGAGATTCTCCAAAGGTGGCCAGCCCAGAAACGTAACACAGTCCACTCCAAACAAATGTTGGGTAAAGCCTCATCTCCCAGCACGCCACTTCCGGCAGAGGCAATTGTACTCATATTCGTATTTGGTAGTGAACTTGTTGGACCTCATTAGCTAAGAAAGCTGGGCCTGATTAATATTTCAACGTGGGTCTTTCAAGAAAGCCCAGCTGCAGCAAGGAATAGAAGCGGCGGTTCAGGAGACACCCCACAGTCCCTCTGGGTCCC
Source organism: Pampusana beccarii (assembly GCA_013399365.1). Lineage (NCBI taxonomy): Eukaryota > Metazoa > Chordata > Aves > Columbiformes > Columbidae > Pampusana > Pampusana beccarii. Next base: position 1,014,942 of record VWYH01009569.1, on the reverse strand, counting down.
TCCTGAGGAACCGCTCCAGCACGGTGCAGAGGGACATCATGCTGCTGGTGGTGCTGTCTTTCAGATGAGATGTAAAACTGAGTTCTGACAACTTACAGTCATTAAATATCCCATGGCACTTTTCACAGGAGTACATGTGTTAACCCATATGTCCTGGCTACATTCCAAATGCATAATTGCATTCTGCCTACCTAAATTCCCTCTGCAGTTTCAGTAGCACACAGTACTATTTATTCTCTCTCTCTCTCTGCTTTTCAACGTTGCTCTTTAGCATTTATGCTCAGGTACAAGAAAAGGCACAGATATACCACAATCTCTAACTTTTAGCTGGCTGACATAAAAGAATTGAAGGCAATTCAGATCTGCAGCACAATGCACAGGAAGAAAGAGAATTCAAGGCAAAAAAAAAAAATACACATGGAGCCAGCTAAGCTACACAATACAGAAATATCAAGGACGAGAAAATCTCAGAACTGTTATCTTTCTCAGCCTGGGTCTTCAGTACCCAGTAGTTTTGAAAAATACTCTGTTCCTCCAGGTCGTGCAGTCCCAGACCTTCGTAGACTTGTAAAAGGATTGGCAGGCTTTTTAAGATTGTACTCTGGGACTTACTTAAATTACCTTTAAAACTCCCCATAAATTCCACTCCTGAAGACAGGCATCTACGCTGTTAAGTTAAAAACAAAGAGTCATTTCAAGGTCAATTTCCATATTTTACATTTTAAATCGACTCTATAAAAAACATTGGCAAAACACAGAAAGAGGCCCTAGATGAGAATCCTGGAGTATTCCCTGAGCATCCTAATTATTGAATAATTCCCTCTTTCTTCTCCAATAAATCTTGCGCTCACTTCATCACAGAGGTCCCGATGCAGGAAGAGTGATAAATACATAGAACTCAGACTAGTTTCCACATCACCAATTAATACGTTTTTACAGGAGATGGGCAAAAGAGGTTTGAGTTACTCATATTGTCCGTATTTCCCTAGTGAAGCTCTGCTGACTAGACCACTAGTTCTAAGCTCACAGCACCCAGTTTGGTGAAACTTATAATGGCTCCTTGCTTTATGCCCAAAGCCATACATCAGTAAGGGGGTGTGATGAGTTGGGCCTTACAGATCACTCAAGGGAGGATTCCACCTGGTCTTTTGGCAACAAACAGGGATTGCTCTTAGTGCAAAGTGGGGGCAACCTGGGGAAGATATAATAATAAAATTCTTATGTCAAAGGGACTTTGCTAATGAAATGGAATTATTCAGGGCTTTTCAGGTTAAAGAAGAAAAAAAAAAAAAAACTGAGATATCCCTTAGTGTCTTCTGTGATTAACTTTTTACTAGAACTTGCACTTAAGACCTTTTCAGACCCAGATCTGAAACGGGTCCATCCAGATATATTTGTTCTTCTAAAATGCCTCTATTGGCTATTTCTCTCATATATATATATATATATATATATATTTATTTATTTATTTATTTATTTTTTTTCCTGCCAGTTAAAGAATAAGTAATACAGATACTGACTAAATCAGTCCTGCTCAATTCTTTTCCTGGCACAGGACACACAGCTCAACTATAAAGCATTTAGATCTAGATTGACTCCACTGAAATTTTCATTTTAAGTGACCAGCTGCCTCTGATACCCTGTGCAGTCAAACAATGGGCAATCAGCAGTACGTAGTGACTCACGTATTCATCGGTATTAAATGTCCATGGGGGATACCTATCCCTTTTCGAGCCCCGGCCAACTGGATTCAAAACTTTAGCACCTCATAAAGTTACATGAGTGAAGCGTGACTGACCCACCTTTTTACTTTCCCTTTTTTCTGATAATCACCATTATATTCCTGTCATAAAAGCAGTACAATCAATGATGCAGAAGGATAACTGAAGTGAATTTGTGCTTCTGATGAAACCATCTATACTCTCATCCATCATCTTATTCTGACAATAAACCCTAAACCATTTTCAGTTGCAAAACATATTTTCTTGTAGTCAAAATTGCTAATTATAAACATATCAGGTGGTGGAGTCCAGTGAGAGAGGCCACCTTCACGTGAGGTTCAACTTCACTCTTCTGAATTCATACGCTGTCAGTTTTCTTCACTGTTAAATTAGCTGTATGTTGGGGTTTTTATTTGAGGACACACATTCAGGTCTTAGATTATATTGATAAGCCCTCAAAAAAAAAAAACAAAGGCCCAAAACAACCTCCACATACTTTGTGAGCATGAATGCATGAAATAAAGGCAGGTCTGATGGATGTTGAATTAATGCAAATGACTTTTTGTGATATATGGTCCTGATTCTCCTTTCACTTATGCTGCTGTAAATCTGGAAAAAAAAACAACAAACAACTTCCATGGATTTTCATAAACTTACTCTGCTCAAAAGCTGATACAATTGAGAAAAAATCAAATGTTCTTTATTTAAATACTGATTGTGCACTTAGGAAATTAAAATAGTTGTGATGCATATACTGAAAATAAATATCATTTTTAATNAAAAAAAAAAAAAAACTGAGATATCCCTTAGTGTCTTCTGTGATTAACTTTTTACTAGAACTTGCACTTAAGACCTTTTCAGACCCAGATCTGAAACGGGTCCATCCAGATATATTTGTTCTTCTAAAATGCCTCTATTGGCTATTTCTCTCATATATATATATATATATATATATATTTATTTATTTATTTATTTATTTTTTTTCCTGCCAGTTAAAGAATAAGTAATACAGATACTGACTAAATCAGTCCTGCTCAATTCTTTTCCTGGCACAGGACACACAGCTCAACTATAAAGCATTTAGATCTAGATTGACTCCACTGAAATTTTCATTTTAAGTGACCAGCTGCCTCTGATACCCTGTGCAGTCAAACAATGGGCAATCAGCAGTACGTAGTGACTCACGTATTCATCGGTATTAAATGTCCATGGGGGATACCTATCCCTTTTCGAGCCCCGGCCAACTGGATTCAAAACTTTAGCACCTCATAAAGTTACATGAGTGAAGCGTGACTGACCCACCTTTTTACTTTCCCTTTTTTCTGATAATCACCATTATATTCCTGTCATAAAAGCAGTACAATCAATGATGCAGAAGGATAACTGAAGTGAATTTGTGCTTCTGATGAAACCATCTATACTCTCATCCATCATCTTATTCTGACAATAAACCCTAAACCATTTTCAGTTGCAAAACATATTTTCTTGTAGTCAAAATTGCTAATTATAAACATATCAGGTGGTGGAGTCCAGTGAGAGAGGCCACCTTCACGTGAGGTTCAACTTCACTCTTCTGAATTCATACGCTGTCAGTTTTCTTCACTGTTAAATTAGCTGTATGTTGGGGTTTTTATTTGAGGACACACATTCAGGTCTTAGATTATATTGATAAGCCCTCAAAAAAAAAAAACAAAGGCCCAAAACAACCTCCACATACTTTGTGAGCATGAATGCATGAAATAAAGGCAGGTCTGATGGATGTTGAATTAATGCAAATGACTTTTTGTGATATATGGTCCTGATTCTCCTTTCACTTATGCTGCTGTAAATCTGGAAAAAAAAACAACAAACAACTTCCATGGATTTTCATAAACTTACTCTGCTCAAAAGCTGATACAATTGAGAAAAAATCAAATGTTCTTTATTTAAATACTGATTGTGCACTTAGGAAATTAAAATAGTTGTGATGCATATACTGAAAATAAATATCATTTTTAATATATATTAACTTCTGTAAGCTTACAGGCTTAGAGAGAATTCCAAGTAACTAGCTTGTCTGAAATGAAAACATGACTATTCCTAACAAAAGGGTTTTGTACTTGAGGGGATTAGAGGGCAGCAAGTAGCTCAGAAGCCTTTGGAATATCCTGAATATAAACAGGTCGTTTTTAATATTTAAAAAAATAACTTTAATACAGAACAACAGATTGCGCTAAACTCGCAATCCCCTTTCTTCTTCTCCCTCTGACATGCAAACACCTGACACACAAAGGGAGTCACATTCGGAAGGAGATTATGATGCAATGATCTCGTTGTGAATGTTGCATTATGGTTTCAGCATCGCTGTAAGAGCTCCCCTGGCACTTGTGCTTACAGCAATTTGAATTTCTCTGGCAGCTAGGTATGATTTGTGACAGATTTCAGCCTTGCTCTTCATTGAGGGAGTACACTGGCAAGTGCTTGAGGTATTTACCATGGAGATTGGACAGAAGAAAATGTAAAGAGGTAGACTTTTTTTAAAAAAAAAAATCGATTCTCTTTTTAGCAGTTGTTAATTTATCCAACCAGTTATTTTCAGTGGCATCATTTTGTGCTTCTTAGGGAAAGTTGTCTCACTATGGCGTTCTGTTTGAAGGATTATTCCATTCACCATGGTAGTGAAACCCTGTTAATTTTAATTACTATTATGAGTGCATGCAGCACTAGCCAAACGCTCCATGTAGAGTGCAGAGGATTTTTCAACTGATGGTACAGTAGATTGTGGCATAAGTGGAAAGCAGTTTGCACATTCTTTACACATTAATTACACACCTAAACTTGGTTATATGGTTTGGAACATATTGTGCTGACAAAGCGCAACTATCTGTTTATCCTGGAAAATACCTTGACTCTTCTGAAAAAGTAGGGTCAGTTGGTAGGTTACGTGTTTGGCACTGGATCCCCTAAAAGTTTGCTGAACCAAAGTCTCTACACCTAGGGCAGACTACCTAGTCCCCTAAGTAGACCTGCAAAGATTCTTCTCAATATCTCTTGTTCCATAAAAGCAGTAATAGGCATCCACACGCCAAGTTTCTCTGAAACTTGCTCGGTCTGCAGACTAAATCTTAATCTCTATTCCTTCCTCATTCCCACAGGTAAGTACTGGAGGGATTCCCCGGGGAACACAGGCAGCTCCCCAGCACAGGCCGCGCTCCGAGCACAAGCACCGGCTTTGGCATGAACTGATGAATGGGGAATTTAACAGGGAGAAATTGCACAGCCTACAAAGAAAAAAACCTGCATTTAACAAAGGACTGAGCTTGACCGGGTTTGGGCTAATGAAGTTTGTACCTCATCCAGTAGAATGGATCCACGCTTCCATTCACATGTAAAAATAGCCTATCGATTAAAGCATATTTCTTCCTCTTTGGCCCTGTTTTTCGATTATTTTATTTGAGACAATAAGTTTGGCAAGTTCTTTTGTTAACACAGTTCCTGTTATTTTAAAAGCAACAGATTCTGTAGCCCATGGTTATCATCTGATACTTAAAATATGTACATGAAAGAATGCACAGGAGGTGTCAGGTGCACCCTTGGGAGGACAAGAATGTCCACATGGTCCCAGGTCTTCTACAAGTAGCAGTTTCTGTATGAATGGATGAGAAATGTTCTTTTTCATTTGCAGGTGTTCTATATTCAAAAAGTACAGCATAAGATACAACTTAAAGATTAACTCTCCAATCTGCAAAGCATCTTCAACTCAAGGCTCCAAGTATGTGAACCAGATCTTCAAAGTAATTTTAAACATATATATATACTTAAACTATGCAATTTATATACAAAGACAGGATTTTAAGTATGTTTTTGTAACTATGCAAGGCTTTTTAAATTTCTTTGCTTCATTTTTAAATATTACACACGCATAGTCTTTGGAAACTAGTGAACACTGCAGGTTTGATTTATTCGATTTAGAAAATACTACAGTACATCTGGCATACCATGGGTTTGTTATTGATCACTAACAGAAAAGAAAATCACAATGTGCTGTAGTGATTTATCAGCTTCTATCCTTATAAATGCACACTTCGACTACATGAAAATTAAACAATTAAAAAAAAAGTAATGAACTAACAAACTTCAGCATCTTTGAAAACTAAATGGACTCAAATAGAATATGTGGATTTATTTGACCTAGGAACTGAATGCTGTTCCATTTTTTTAATATTTTAATATTTTCTCATAAGAAAATAATGTCATAGACACAGGTTGTTGAAAAGCTGTTCAGTGTGAAGGCAGTTTAAAGAAAATTAAAGATTATATAAAGAAGTAGAAATAAAATGTAAACAATAGATAACTAGTCCCTTTTCAAAATTAAGATCACCAGTCTATTTAGAAAGATGGAAGTGAAAAAGATCATTAATATATGAGAATACGTAAGTTTGGCACAACTGTTAGTCCTTCTCACTGCACGAGAATGTGAAAATATTCCATGAAACTGAGATACAACATATCAGCACATATCACTTGCTGGAAGAAACAGAATTACTTGTTTTAAAAATATTTATAATAATACAGATGGAAATAATTGAGAACAACAGTTGAAACTAGAACTTATCCCTTAGCGTAGTAGTGGAGAAAAGCACTTACTACATTAAATATAGGAAACAATTATATGAGATTAAAAACATCTCATTTCAGATTATAAATCATCACTGACTGATGAAGACTAGTCAGGAACTATCCATGCACAGATGAGTCTCTATCTGCCCGCTCCTAGGTTTTTGAACTTTCCTCTGCTGGGTGCTGTGATTTATAGGACACCATGACAAATTCACCACAAGTCCACTCCAAAGTGGAAATACTGTGTCATGCCAATACTTGAGCGACTGTCGTAACTGAGGAATGCTTTAAAGTATTTACACTCACATCACAAAAATGCCATTATTATAAGAATATGTCTTCTTAACATTTTGGTTATAATGCTTGAAATATGTTGGTTCTATTGCTACTGTGCATCAACAAAAATATTAGTTATTTAAAAGAGATACATAGAGATTTGACATATAACATATATTTTTATATTTTATTCATGTATAAATAGTCACTAATCTTTTCATTAATGTACATTTGCATATTGTTATTCATATATAAAGACTATAAACAAATGTACTAATATATATTAGGCGATTTTTGTCTATACAAAAGACTAATGAGCAGAAAACAATAAATTCACGCAGAATTTATCAAATACTTGAAAAAAATCTCAAGTTACATTTGAGGGACAAAAAAAAAAAGAAACTACTTCTGTATACAGGGTACTAATTAAGCCAATGTATTTAAATGTCGTAATTATACTCTCTCTTCCACCCCCTACCTTTTTCTCTCACCGTCCTCTTTCTCTTTTTTTTTTTAAAAAGCTTTGCAGAGAAAGAGCTACTGACTTATTCATTTCAGTTAGCAAGAAATTTCTCAACTTCCTTGAGTGCTTAAGTGCAAGAATATTTTAGACCCCATCTTTGCATATTACTTATCTTTCAGTGGTAATTAACAGAGTCTTAATCTGGCTAATGTTAATGACCACTGTTCTTCCTTTAAATCCCAGTTAAACCAAGCTTATTAAGGGCCAATTAAAGAAAGTCTTATGTGATCTGCATAACACTAAGACCAATTTTTAACAGCTATAACTCTTTATTTTGGATGATAAGTGTGGAAAAAAAAAAAACCCTTCTCATTATGGCCTTTGTCCGTTTTAAAATAAACTGTCAATGGCTATTGGGAAGGATGGAGAAACTTAGAAAAAGTCAGAGATATAGCTGAATTTAGGAAAAAGCAGATTAAAAAAAAATTAGCTATGTACTACTATTTTTACTTGTTCCCATAAAAAGGTATTATATTACTAATTTGCACATCATTTTTCATAATGTAACAACACAAAAATGGAATGACACTTTGCAGTAACTTCCCAAGTGGTAACAATACAACCTAAATCTGTATTAACTGAGTTGCCATGAACAAAACAAAGCTCACTCATCATTTGAATAGGAAATGGAACATTTCTACCTAAGTACAAAAGAGTTAATAGGACTTTGTTTGGAGACAGTCAGGTAGTTTTCTCATTGCTTCACTGAATACAATTTTTGACTCCGGACTTGTTGGTTCCACTTACATCTAAGGTGACCCTTCCACAGACACGTTGTTATAAATTACCTCCCACTATTTCATACATATCTAAGATTTCGCTCATTGCTTAACTTCGCCATTACTTCCCTTTCATCTGGAGAGAAGCAGTAATGCAGTCTGACTATTGCCTCTAGCTATTTACCAAAATATTACCCTTACCCCCACCATCTAAAGTCCGCACACCCTGGAGCCAACCTCCACTGCAGCAAGTCACCATAGGACAGGCCCTTTGCACAAACAACAGACCCAACTCCATGGTGACAAGTCTTAAATTCTGTGGCAGCAGCTACAAAATCCATGGCAACATTAATTCATTATTGTCTCTAAAATACTCTTCATCCCTTCTCTCCCACTCCTGCACAAACGTATTGAGCAAAGACTCGGAGCAGAGAATATCACTGATGAAAAATTGATATTTATTTTTAACAATAACTCCTGAATTATTTTTCTCTCTGCTCCCAGATAATTTGGCTATAACAGCCCTCAACCTCTGAAAGACCGCTGCACAAATCATCTTTTAATCCTGATGCCAGCACAGAAGAAAACTTGCATCTGGAGTCTACAGCTTTTGGTGTCCCACTTGCTCCAGTCTTAGTCAGGCTGTCGAGCTCACTTGCATCCCAGTCAGTTTTCCATTTATCTAGTTATAAGCTGGACCTCGGCTTCAACTTTTCACATCCGTGTTCCTGGCTCCACAAGACAATACAGCTGTATTGCAACTGTGACCATAATCACAAAAACAACCAAACAAATTCCTTTCAAAATCAAAGCATAATTTTGCAGAAAATGATGCGGCTACAAGAATACCAGGCTTTGCTCTACACAGCCCATCCGATAAACCGACAGCTGTCAGCATTGCTTCTGCAATAGGAAAGTCTACTGATTTTCCAAAATAATTATCAAGGGATGATGAGGGGTGCCAGAGGGGAAACAGAACACTACAAAATTATACCACAACACAGAAAAACAGGAAGAGGGCGGTAACATCGTAAAGGAGTATTCCAGCACTGAAACAGGGGCCGGCATGTCACAGCCAAAAATTCAGTTCTAGGTGAGGTCACACCTACAGCACTGCCCATGAAAAGATTTGGAAAATACAAATATAGTAAGTTTAATGTCATGCCCAGTCATTCACATCTGTTAATTTGGCAAATCAGCTTTTCCACACAAAGATAAACAAAAGACAGACGACCCAGAGTCTCAGCCTGTCCTGTGTACATCTCTGTGCAAATCCCCCAGCAGCAGCAGTAAGACAGAGGAGCTTCCCAGTCACAAAAGAAGCAGCATATTCTTTCTTTTCCTCTTGCTCTCTTTTTCCCTCAGTTCCCCTCTCTCACCATTTCCCACCATTACCATTGTCACCCATCGTTAGATGGCACTTTTGGATTTCAAGAAAGAGCTCTCTTCATGTCTCTTCCTCCAGCTGAGGCTCCAGCTCTACACCAAGGAGTTCAATCCTGGATCAGAGAGGGTGAGACCCCAGTATGAGCCTGGCTGCCATACTGGTACAACAGCAGTTCTGTCTGCGCCCCATGACACCTCCAATATGTGTGAAAATTAACAGTAAGGCCTGCAAATAACTTTACTGGCCCCCAGATTTTGTAAATATATAAAATCAGTTCAGAGGAGAGTGATGAGGATTGTGACTGGTCTGGAGCACAAGTTTGATGAGAAGCGGCTGAGGGCTGTTTAGCCTGGAGAAAAGGAGGCTGAGGAGAGACCCTATTGCTGTCTACAACTGCCCGAAAGGAGGTTGTAGCATGGAGGGTGTTGGCCTCTTCCCCCAAGTGATAGGATGAGACGAAACGGCCTCAAGTTGCACCAGGAAAGGTTCGGATTGGATATTAGGAAACATTTATTCACAGAAAGGGTTGTGAAGCAGTGGAACAGGCTGCTCAGGGCAGTGGTGGAGTCACCATCCCTGGAGGTGTTTAAAAGACATATAAATGAGGCTCTTAGGGACATGGTTTAGTGTTAGGTTACGGTTGGTCTTGATTATCTTAAGGGTCTCTTCCAACCAAAATGATTCCATGATTCTATAATCCTACATGGAACATCTCATCTGCTATGGCAGAAGTTAATTCATAGTGATTACGGAGGATGGAATGTCATGAAGGCAGGCCCCCTTGCAAACTCAGACCTGGTGTGTTAGTAAGTGCCTCTCCTGACTCTTCTATTTTTTTTTTCTTTTAAATGAAAGATCTGTTAAAAAAACACATTTTTGCAACTAAAGGCTTCAAGAGGCTACTGGGGAAAGAAAAGACACCTGGCACTTTTCTGTCATGACCACGGGAGCACCTTGCATGACTTGCAGCATGTTCAAGGTGTGTACTGTTTGCACATCATTGCACACAAGGACCTGGGCAAGTGAGAAGACACCAGTAACAGCCTGAACTTCCCTCCACACATCTCTCATTTTTCTGAAGTCTTTCCAACCTGTTATCCTGCAGGAAAGGTTAAGTGGTTGAGGGTAGGGAGAGGAGACAGAAAGTCAAGGTTCCGGTTTCTTTAAGAGGCCTGGACCAAGACTGCATGATATTGAAAGGAATAAGGATCTCCTCCCTCCTGGAAAACAAAGTAAGCTACAGAACTTTAGCACACTGTGTGTTTACACTCAATTATAATTTTTACAGAGTATTAAAATATTACCTCAGAAAATGCATGGACTGCAAAACATTACTCTTTGCCATGTTTGTGACATCTGGCTAGTGCTGCTGTACCAACAACTAACAAGTCCAGTCACACTTAAGCTGATTCCTGCAGGGTCAATTATCAGTATCTGTAGGACAATCCTCAGCAATTACTTAATATCATGACTAAGGTAGGTCCCTAACCAGTCCTTGCTCAGTTCTAGCCATCCAGGCTGACTTTGTGCAGAACCAGAAATTAGAAACTGTTGGTAATAGGGACCTTGTAAGACATGCACCCAATGGGTCTCCATGCGGCTAGGATGGTCCCAACAAGGTTTGCTGGTTAAGCTCCATGTCATCATAAACTGTCTATATTATTTCCCAGTCCTTCAAGTAACACTATCTATATAGCATAATACTTCACTCAGACATGACCGAACATTTTTGGGAGAGCACTACACCAAAAGATAAATTCTGCTGTTGGCATCCATGGCATCATTACTCCATAAACCACATCTGTGGATAAATAAAATTACCTGCCTTCTCTTTCATATGAAGAAATTACTGCTAAATCTGATCTGCATACAAAAACAGTGGAAAAGTCCCGTATATTTACAGCAATCTTGATGTGGTACCTCTCTGGAAACAAAGTGAATGGGGTCTCCTAAGCCAGACTGAACTTTATAAACTTTACATGGATTGCAAAAGGACAAATATTGGTTTCTCAATCATCAAGAAAAATGTTGGAGCTAATGTAATAAAAGTATCTATGTAGGAGAAAAGAACTAAGCAATTCAAGGGAGGAGAAGAGAGATTTAATATAACTATCCTGGACACAAGGCTTGTGAAATTGTGTCAAAGAGATGTCTAACGAAAGTTTTTGGTGAGTTCTGCAGAGCGGATACAGGTTATGTTATCCATAATATCACCTGTTTTCACCCCATAAAGTGAAAAACTAGGTTAGACCTCTAGTCTATAGATGGAAAAGACATAGATTTTTCTTTCAAAAACTCTCTATCTCTTGTTCCCAACTTTCTACTTGCTATCTTGAACTTCTGGACTGATCTTTTTCTTCCCAGATCTTTATCTGTCTGCTTTGTCACTCTCCCTCCACGCAACTGTGTCACTGGAACTAGGGATGTCAGGTTGAGTTTTCGGTTTGGTTTGGTTTTGTTTTGTTTTCTCCGAAGGATGTCTCAATACTGACTGAGTAATTACTACTGGAGTCCTGAAAGGCTTTTTCCCTTTGGACCCTAATGGATTTTGAAGCATCCTGGAGTTTTACTTCAATTCACAGGAAAACTTGGCAGTAAGGCAAAGCCCTACCTCTTTCTTCTTAATTTTGGAGGACTGCTAGTAAGTGTGTTGCAACAATAAATAAAAACATAATTTTTCTGGCAAACCTTTGCATCTGAAAAAGGCACACAGGTCTCCCTTTGGTAACTTTCACCTTTCTGTGGGAAGAAGGAAGGGGAGAAGCATACTCAAAGATCTTGAAATGAAGAACTGAATCCTACAACAAACTGCATCCTACAAACTTTATTCCACCCTCTGGTGGCCGTGTCTAGCTGAGGAGGCTGGGAAGAATTTCATTGTTTCAGAAGCTTTCCAGTGTTAAGTTAATAAAACTGCAGCCTGCTGCTTAAATCCGTTCCCATGTCTGTCTTCATTCACTTGAGCATCCTAATCAAGTGTCCATTTAAATAGACGGGTGGCATTTTCGAGACGCCAGACACTTACACCAAGATGAAATTTTCCATTGTGGAGTAAAAACAGTTAACTGCATAGATTAAATATTCATATATAAGAAATAGTACTGGCTAAACTCCTATGACTCATTTCAAACTTAGTATACTTCATAGCAGAAGATGAATCATAGTGCTCCACAGAGGCAATCAGATACAGAGAGCTGGGCAAACAAACCACATAATAAACAAATACTTAATATGTAACTCTTAAGGCCTGATTTTCTGTCATCTAATTCTAAAAACTAGCTTTAAAGAAGAAGACATGCTAGTAAATTAATATCACAGGTAATCTATAGGCCACTTTTGGCTAATTTGAAGCTCCAATGCGTATTTGTTTTCTGTATAAATTTCTTTCTTATTATTCTCAATAAGATGATACTCTCAGCATGATAAAAAGAAGGACACTACCAGCAGCGTTTTCAATCATGGGGGCTATATATTCAAGAGCAATCAATAAAAACCACACAGGGCCTGACAAACAACTAGTCAAAGGAATCATTTTTCTCAGATACTTAGCAGTATCCTTTTAAAGTAATTGCTTTTGGTCAATGTTACCCGTTATCATTTGGTCTGCTCTTTTTCCAAAATAGAATGGATGTCATTTCCATTAATATTTCAGCTGTCTATATAGGTTTTCAAAGTGCATGCTCCACAAAAAAAAAAAAAAGGAGGATTTTTGTTTCAACTTCAGTCAACTAACAAAGAACTCTAAAATGTTATAGAATAAGCAGTGTCATATCGTCCAAACTAAAAGGTAATTTTAAAGAAAATGATTACAGAATATAAGATATTGTCTGCCCTCCTTTTCACTCCACACAGTTAACTCCAATAAAGGAAAACAGAACTGACAGACTTTGGCCTAGTCAATCCGTGCTAGAAAACAGAAAAGGAGAAGAAATGCTAGAAAATTAGCAGATGAATATGCCCACAATGCCACATAAAATAATGAAATGAACACTGATTTGTTTTTATAGCTTGTTTTAAGAAATTTAAAGAAAATCCGACTACTGAAACCCTTCCCTGCCTGTGACAGCAGGGAAGTTGTTGCCTTGTGCCAACTGATCATTTAAAGATGTCCACCGAACACTGAAAATACTCAGCATAATCTGTAAGTGTACAGCTGGGCTACAAAATTAGATAAGAAAGGCAAAGACGCTATCTTTTCGGATGTAGTGAGGCCCCAGAAACTGTCTAGTTGCGCTTTGCACTAAATGTTCTGGCTTGCTGCCAAGACACTTCCAAACATTTCTGAGTTCACTTTTCTACAGAACTCTTTTAAAAATCAATTAGTAGTGAAAGTCTTTCAAATGCAAGTGTTTTAAAATGTCAAGCTTGTGTTTCTTTCTTTTTTTTTTTTTTTCCTTTCCTCTTGTTGTGCATCAATGGCAGTATTTTGAAACCTTTATATTAAATTGATCATATTCTCTAATTAAGCCTGTAAAGAGAACAATATATGCAGGCAGTTTGAAATGCATATAACAAAAGGTTCATTCTTTGGAAAAAAGATAAATAAATAAGCTTGAGAGAGATGCTGTAATTTTCTTAAACAAGGATGCCCAAGACATTTGTATTGATTTCAGGGTGATAAATGTTTTCATCATTACAAAGCAACTGCAGAAGAAATGAATACCCTGTTTAGAAATTCCTGGATTGGGATATTTTTAAAGTATACTGTATAAGTGTTTCACAACTTCAATTATAAGTAATGGATAGAGCAAACAAATGAATTAGAGGCTACCTTAATTATTCATCAAAATACAGGGGACGAAAAATAAAATTAAGAACACCATCAGCAAGGCTTTCTGATTATCAGAAAAAAAAGGTAATCTTTAAGGACTATAACTTCTCAGTGGACTTTCTAGTACAATGAAGCATCCACCTTGGTCTTCCTGTTGTGTTGTGTATATTTTGGATGATACCCGTACGACATAACAAAAGAGCTAAATGCACATTTTGTCCCTATGTCACATAATCTGTTTGGTCTATTTCATTCAGCTAAGTGCCCAAAGGTTTACATAGATAGCAATTGATTGAAATCAGTTCTTTATGTGTAACACATTTATATTAATTGGTTTGTCCTTTCAAGTTGTGTTTATCTCTTCATTTCCATCACAGTTTCAAAGGTCACTCAGTTCCATTTATAAATCCAACGTGACAGAGATTAGTAAAAGAAAAAAAGGAACAACTAAATGAATGCATCATCACACAATCACACATCTCACAATTCATTTATCATATTAATAAATAATGCTGTCAAATGCTTACTGCTAAGTTTGTTTGCTATCATCAAAATATTTCTGTCAAGATAACTTAATCAGCCCTGTTTATG